>JAKSZP010000200.1:0-147298 GCA_022478985.1 Massospora cicadina
AAAACCCGTTACCATGGCGCAACCCAAAACATATATTCCCCCTTCACATGGGTTTAGCCCAAGGGCTCCATCTATGACTGCGCAGCTGTCCTCTCCATCTACTGCGCCAAAAGGGTACCCTGTACTTTCAGTTGACCCAGTGTCTCTGGTTACACCCTCCCCTGAGAGGCTTTCTGCCGCAGCTCAGTTGTCACGCCTCTCTGATATGCAGTCTGTATCCCCTAATGCTTTCTTTAACATGAAACCTGCCTCATGGGGCAACCCATGCTAGTTAACATAAAGTTTAAGCCAAAATCTGTTAAAGCTAAAACACCCACTCCCATGATCAAAGCAGTATCAGACCTTCCACCGTTCATCCTTTGCCCTAAGGAAGGGCCAGCCAACCAAGGGTTTCAACTAAAAATCCCTGACTTTCCAAAGGTCACCCTCTCACCTAATGCCCCTTTGAGGTGCATAGGCAACCCCAATAATGACGAATATGAAGGGGGTTTTGAAGATGCAAGCTATTATGTCCTGGGGGACCCAATGGAAGTGCAGATACTGGATAGGTTGAGGCCTGAAAGGATAATATGGCTATGATACCATGACGAAGCTATTTCCAACAGTTGTTGCGGTTTTCAGAGGTGATTGATACCTCCAGTGATGCTTACCAGCTTATTGGTACAGTGATCCAATCTACCCAGAAGGTTCATACCCTTCAATATATTAAAGATAAACTCTGCAAAGGCTCAACGCTTTGCCTCCTCTCTCCATTTGAAGGAGGCTCTTTCCCTCCCCCCTATTTTTGGTAACATGATAACCAAGGTAAAGGTTGTCATAAATAAAATGCGTCTCTAGCCATCCTTGATACAGGTTCTCCAGTGAGCGTATTTTCTTTGAAGCTCATCAATTAAATTAAGTTGGCGCTAACCTGGAATATTCCAAAGGGTTTGAAACTGTGGGGCCTAACAACACGCGAGCTATTGGAGCCTACTCTTCTCTACCCATACATATTTGGAAGCTCCTCCTGTCTACCCCCGCTTTGGCATTGAAAATAGTACATATGAATTGCTTATTGGCACGCAATACATGATTGAGTATGACAAAAATATCAACATTTAACAGGGATCGCTCTCCCCTTTTACATTATGAAGTTCCCCTAGTCTAAACAACGATGAGCCTAAGAAGAAAGAATACACATGTCTAGTTGAGTATCCTTCTTCCGCCATTACTCTTAATTATACAACTTTGGGAGGAAACACAAAGAAGCTGCCTGACTCTGTAGATGCTTCAGAGGGCCTTCCATTATATGCGTCAGAGGAGGTAATAGTATAAGCGGGTGAACAAAAGGTGATGCACACCAATATTACTGTGCAAATCCCCCGCAACTGCATACTGCACTTAACAAGCATTGATAATTAAGTCCTTTGGAACCTCAGGTTTTGTGGGTATCCTAGATCCTGCCTACCAGCGACCCATCAATCTTCTGCTGGGAAAATTACTAACAAGGACATGGTCATATAGAAGCATCAGGAGTTTGGAAAGCCCTGCTGATTCCAATTGAGGATATCTGGCAAGTCCATTATATTGGGTCTATGTTAGATATGGGCTACTTATGGATCAATTGATTTGCGCTTTTCCCCATGCTCAAATTTCTGAGAATCTAATCTCCGCTGAGATTAATAAGGTACATTCTTTACCGGAGTCTTATAGCGACATCTACTCCAAATCTGATACTGATTATGGACATATGAGAGGTTGGACTAATACCATTGACGTTGGTGATTCTCACCTATTCGATCTAAGCCTAACCAAAAATATAAGGTTGAGGAGCTTTAAATGAGAACAAAACTTAAGCAGTTGCTTGATGTGGGGCTGCTGATGCCTTTTCGAAACCCTTGTTTGGCCCCTCTCCTCCTTATAAAAAAAAAATGGAGGTCATTGGGTAGTTATGGACTACCATGAACTGAACAGACTCACAAAGAAGGATAGCTATCCTATCTCAGCATTGATGGCGCCTTAGCTCAACTCTCCAGCTCCAACTACTTTTCCGCCATGGAATTAGCTAGTTGTTATCGCAAAATAGATCTTTCTCCTCAAGATCAGGTGAAATGCGCTCTTATTTGCAGTGAGGGTCTCTTCTAACTACCTGAATACCACAAGAATTGTGCAACGCGCCCTCTACTTTCCAGCAAGCAATGTATCATATCTTGCAGGATCTAAAATTAAGCTTCATCATCGTCTATCTTGATGATATCACGGTGTTTTCCAAAACCTTTGATGAGCATCTTACACACTTGAATGAACTTTTCCAACACATGCGGGCTTCTAACATTAGATTGAAGCCATCCAAATGTAAATTTATCAGGTTTCCCCCAGATGCGCTCGCTGGTGCTAATGCTGGGGGACCCAATAAGGGGGCTGACTGCATGGGGCTAAGGTCAGCTGAGAGGACAGGGGCAGCTCTGGGCACAACGATGGATGAGACTTCAATCATTAGTTTAAATTAAACTTGAATAAAATAAGATAGAATTATATCCTATTGATGAAAGTACTTTATTAGACTAACATGCAGGGATTTTTATAGGGTACATGGGGACATGGTGCCTCAAGGATTGTTGTGGCCCCATCCATGTAGGTTCTCTCCTGGTTTTTTGTATTGCTCATTGTTTTGAACCTTACTCGTATTTCACCGCCCTTGTGAAAAGATCAATGGATACCCATTTCACATGACTCAAGAAATGGTGATGTAACGTTTTCCTGAATTTGGAGTAATTTATATAAAACCCCAAATTTGGTATATTTGCTAACAATATAGATTCAAGCCCTATTTTCAAACTTATAAAGCCATTCAGGATTTATGCTTCTTGAATGGAGGTATTGATCCTTCCCCTGGACAAGGCTTTCAATTAGACCAGGGAAAATCCCAACAACGTTCTTCCAGAAAAAGCTTATTTTTTGGACATCATATTGCAAAATAGGATTCAAACTTTACAAGATTTGGTTGCAGCTATATCCAAGATGCTGGCACCCAAAAGCCTCTGAGACATCCAGGTATTCTTAGGAGTGATGGGTTTATTACTATCAATTCATCCCCAAGTTCGCCAGCTCAGTGAGCCTTTTGTCTGTCTCTTGGCTAATAACACTCCATTTCATTGGGGTGGAGAACAAAATGCCGCGTTTGAGACCCTGAAGGAGATATTGCAACAACGGCTGATTCTCTACCACCCTGACTATGACAAGCCCTTCATGCTGTTCATGGATGCCGCTGATTACGCCGTTGGAGCTATCTTGGCTCATCTGGATGAGCATGGGGTCGATCATCCTGTTTCATATTGCAGCAAGATTTTCTCAAAAGCTGAGCGCAACTACAGCGTCACTGAGAAGGAGTTTCTGGATGTCCTTCTCACTGTGAAACACTACTGGCCCTTCTTATATGTGACTTCCTTCAAAGTGATTACTTACCATACATCCTTAAAGTGGTTTCAGAATATGAAGGATTACATGGGACGTTTGGCTCGCTGGTCTTTGAAGCTTTAGCATTATGACATGGAAATTGGTGCATCAGGAAGGAACTAGGCATATGAATGTTGATGGGTTGACACAGCTGCCTGCTCTTCATTTGGATAATAGTGAAGCCAAGAGGTTACATGACCTCCTGATGACTCCTGATGAATGGGTGGATGAGGATGAACCTGTACAAAAAACGCTAGCTTGGCACTTCCGCAACACCAAGGTGGAAAGTGGGAAGCTATACAAGAAAGTAGGGTTAAACTGGTTTCCCTATCTCCGGCTATCCAAGTGAGTACCAGTCTTTTGGATTCCCATTCTATTTTAGGCCATAGTGGGGTACAGAAGACATATTAATAGGTAAAAGAGCGCTATTACTGGTAGGGTATCATGGAGACCATAACTGAGGTCCTGGATGCCTGTCTGACCCGCAAAAGAACAATCTAGATTCAAGACCCGTTATCAATACCACCCACTATGCCTCAACAACCCTTCCATACTATAAGTTTAGACGTGGTTGGACCTCTACACCAGATGACTGGGGAAATCGATATATATTGGTCAGAATTGATCATTTCGCCAAGTGGGTTGAATCTGTGGCTATCCCTGCTTAAACGGCCAAGGCCACGACGACTTTCATCCACCAGAATATTTTTGCCTGACATCGTTGCCCCAAGTTCTTCTCTGTGATAATGGAAAACTTTACCTCCAGAGTGGTGAAAATTCTCGCTACCACCATGGGCATGCAACAGCCCTTTTTAGCCCCCTATAACCTCACAATCAATGGTATCGTGGTGAGAGCATATGGGACCCTGGTCTCTATATCACGAAATGGTCACTTCAGACCCCCTTCACTGAGATCAGTAATTAGAAAGTGCCTTATGGCCTATCATATCAGTTACCATAGAATCCTTAAAATGTCTCATTTCCTTTTATTGTATGTACGGGAACTTGGGGTGCCAGAACTATTATCTAAAAAAAATTTCACTGATAGGACTGATCTGAGAAAGCCATGAAGGTGTCCCAGTGCATCATTCAGTTACAATCAGAAGCTATGACTAATTTGGCCAAAACTGTCACTAAAGAGGGCCAAGCGGCCAATGAGCTCCGGCTACCACTCCCTTACTTCAAAGTATCTGGCTTGGTGCTTTACTATCACAATTATATCACCCCTAGAAGGGAGAAACTTGAATATATTTGGGAAGGCCCTTTTTATAATCACTTACAAGCGAAGGGAGGAGTACTCCATCAAATCTTGCTACAGGAGTTACTATCAACTGAGTCATGGCCAACTCTTGCAGCCTTATTCTCCACCAAAAATCTTGAAGTAAGTGATGTTGGCTAATTACAAGTTCAATGTATAAAAATGAATGGTTTGGAGGTAAATGACAAAAGATCAACCAATAGACCCTGGTCAATTCCCGGTGTAGCCCCTCTAACCATGGTAAAACTTTTACTAGTACTTCTTGGGCAAATACCACGAGTTTGGGTAGTCAAATTGCGCTGACTAAGCAGCAAATTCAGGGAAGTCCATTGAAGGCTCCTCCCCAAACCACATCTAATTTAGTACAATCTACCCCGTGTAGACTGGCCCCTTTTATAGGGTTGGAGGGGGCCCAGAAAGATGAAAATAATTTCCCGCCTTTTGATTAGTCTATATATATAATCCCTGCCTCACAGGTTCATCTTCCTGCCTGTCACTTCCCCATCTGCCCTCGCATTGAATCAAGGCGAGTCTCAACAGACACAATAGGCTGAATCCCAATATTTCCTAATTTAGACGTTACTAAGTAATCCGAACTTCAAGTCTCAACATTTAAATACTAGCTTCAACTTATTAAGAGGGTTCGCTTCTTGACCCCATTATTACAACTAATAAAAACCTATAGAAAGAATCTTTTGTTTTAGTTGTAGTTTTAACATTTTTATGATAAAGTGGTCGCCAACCCCCTATTATTTATCCTGCAGTAAAGAATAAACTTTTCCTGAAATTAATTGTTGGAATCAGGTGTGAAAAATGCACCAACGAGAAAAAAAACCCCTGAAAATCAACAGCCCCTGCAGCATTCGTGTAGGCTCAAATAGACTTTCACTAGATAAAAGGGTGAATTTTATTGATCTCCAGGGGATATGTCAATTTTCCAATAGCCACTGGCAAGATCCATTTTCAGAGAAATATTGGGAACTGGACATTAGGCGTAAGGAGTCATCTATGCGATGCAGTGGATAACTGTTTTTCAGCTAATGAGATTTTATTCAGTGATAGTCCATAACAACTTAATGTACGCCATCCTTTTTATAAATAATAAGATGGGAAAGCCTAAGGCCTTTTAGAAGGTATGATTAATCCTGCATCTACTATTTATTTAACTCTAAAGTTTCTTGAGCCTCCTTGACCTTGGACCCAAAGTCTCTAGATTTATATGGGGATGATCTTTAGTCTCGACTTGGTGGATTTCTCCAGACTCTTCCCATAGTCACCTGTACCCTGAGGAGAATATATATTTATATTCATCAAGGAGGGCTTTGTCATATTGGCTTTTAATTGGGGTGAGGCTGTCCCAAATCTGACTTTTGACCAGAGTAATAGTTGGTAGGGGATCAAACTCTAAATCTTGTAGAAAGACAAAACTGCTTACATTAGTAATAAAGTTTGATGGGACAGAGCTTTGCATAGGTGATGACTGAGTGCTGAAGAGCTTGGAAAGCTGATTAAGTAAAGTTCCAATAAAACGGAAATGGATTTTCATATTCAGATATTAAAATCCCAAGGCAGGTCAGCGCCCCTTTGATGGAAGGATTATGGTGTCCGCATAGCTCCAAGATTTGGTTTTAGAAATTGTGAATCTAGATTACAGAGTCCACAATAACCTGAGAACCAGATTGTATACTAAAGGCATGAAGCATACAGAGGTATTCTGTCCTAGGCGTCCAGTGCTTCAGGTGGCAACTTATCTTTTACACCAGGTTTAAATACTCTATCTTACAATTAGAGGTGAAATATTCAGAGTAAAGTATTCTTCTTTGGGGCCCCCTTAGCTTTAAACGGGAGATCAAATGTCAAGTGTATCTGTTATTACAAAAAGTAAAATTTTTATTTAAACGAGGCAGGTCAACCTTGGGACAAATACCATGCCAAGTTTATTAGCCTGTGCTGGATTCAAACCTTTTTCAATTAAAACCCAAACCAGAGTGGAGCAGGAAACTATCCGTTATGCTATCCACTACTCCATAAGGAAAAAGGTTTTTTATGAATAATTATGCAATTGAATTCCTGCATTAGTTGGACTCCAATAAGCAGTTCATAACTATTAATAATTGAAAGTGATTGTAGAGGCAGCGAACAAAAGCTTACGAACCTAAAGTGGTAAGGCTGAGTAGGCTCTGATTGCCTTAGTGGTTTGGGCTTCCGCCGTCCTGTATTCTTCTTTATAAATTAGGTCAGCAGCCATTTTAATTTTCTGTATAACTCGGGATTATATAACTTTAACTGGAGAGCCAGTATCTATTATAGCCAAGACTTTAACTTTACAAACGACTCCCTCCACTCATATCATTGAAACCTAATCTGAGAAGTAATTGGTAAAAGTCAATTGTTTGATAGTTGTAGTAAGTCAGTGGAGGATCTTTTCGCGGCCAGGATCATGAACTTTTCTGTTTAAAAGTTCAGTCAGCTAATGCCTTTCTCTCACTAGAGGAGCTGACTGTAATAATTCAGCTTGGTAGCTAGCCAATATAAAAATAATAAATCGGAAGGTCTTTATTACCTTGGAGAGAAGGGGTACACTGACTTCAATGGGGGCAACTAACGCAAAGCAACTGGAAGTGCCAGGCGTCAAACTGGAGAAGGGGGCACTTGAGTTTTGTCAGCAGAGGGAGCCTCTTGACCTAGTCTGGCTAATCTTTTACTGTCTTTTTTGGTTAATTTGAAGGCATTGGCCTATGGCGTGGTTGGTTCACTTGCAATAGTTGCAATATAACTCAGGTGTGGGAGAGTTGGAGGCGTTACCATAATTCCTGTGACTGAAGATTATTTTTTGGACGGGAGGATTTATTGGGGTTAATCATATTGGATGGAATCTCCATAATGGCTTCCTTTCTATGTAGAAAGGATTTAAGGTTGGGGTTTAAGGCCTTAAGATAAAGCTGAATGTTAGGCATGTTTTTAATGCCAATAAAGATGTGGTAATATCATCGTCCAACGTGAGATAATTTCCAGCAACCACTCATATGAGCCTTTATGAAAACTGCTGGGCGAACTCATTAACAGATTCTCCCTGGTTGAGGCTTATCACCATGAATGTCTGCTTCTGGTTGGATAAGAATAATTCACTCCTGAACTCCTGAAGCAAAGCATCTTTGCCTTCACTCCAAATATGGCAGGAAATCAAATGGGGTACCATTCTTTACCATGCTATTTGACTTAGGCAATTGGTTAAGTTTTTTAAGTCATTAGTAATTGGACATTTACTCCATTGCGCTTTTTAGAAATACAGAAATGAGAAAACGCTCCCTTCCCCTGGGACATACTTGTCCTTGGAGGAGGGTTTTAGGATGTTACTTAGATGGAATGGTGGATAAACTACATATATAGTCACCAGAAGCGTGCTCTCAGCTAAGAAAGAAATGGTGTCCTGAAAATAGTTTTGTATGAAGAGCATCCGCTTGTCTATGCAGGTTGTTTATGTCATCGATTATTAGGTCAACTCGCTCAAGAGTGGCGTGAAAGCCAATTTTTGGGACAAAAACTTGGACCCATTGCTTCATCTCATTTTTTAAACTAGTGCTAGTGTCTTGAAGCTCCAGTTGGTGTTCTTGATAGCAAGCACCCTCTGTTACAAGCCTCGCACTGCAGAGGGTAGAGCAACCAAAAGTATAAGTTGATCATGATGTGCCTAAAGAAAGATCAGCATGAAGACACTCCATCTTAAGTGAGTTCTTCTCCTTGGGCAAAATGTCCTAGTTGGACATATAGATATTGGATTTGTGGCTTTAACGGGTTAGTTGACTTTCTGGGAGGTCTGAATTCATACTAGGGCCAGGAGGACCTGGCGGCCTGGGCCATTATTGGCCAGGAGACCCATCACTACTAGGGGTTCCAGGAGACTTAGGCAGTCCAGGAGGACCATTATCGCCCTGTCTTCCAGGATGCCCAATTACCTGAGCATTAACTAGGTTAGACCGAGTATTGTTAGTTAGACCCACAAATTAATAGAGTCATTCATCCATGGTGGCTCTCATGTTATTAATCTGAATTTGTACCCACCAGTATTATCCCTGTTCTAGTTGTATATGGCGACTTCTAACTGGCTAAAATGGTTGGAGAGCTCTTGGAAGACAAATCTCATTATGCTCTTATCAAGATGTTTACCGCAACCTGCATCTCAATGATGAGCTGCTTATTTTCCAATATGATACATCAATTCTCACCTCTGAAGAGGGAGGCAGATTTGTAGAGGTGGAGGAGTTGGGAATGCAAAGTCTCCAATAACTGCAGATGCCAAAGCATTTCCTGATGATGGAACCTAGCTACTTGTAACAAGTGGTACAAAGTTGGATGCACGATTTGGCGCATGCAGTGCTCTAAACATCTGTCCATGTCCTGATCTCTATCAGGGGAGGAAATTGCGGTTAAGCCCATCATAGGCTGAGTTACCAGAAGTGCTCATCTTATGCTAAAGCATCCTCCTGGGACCAAGGCTCTAAAGTGGATGAGCTGGAGAGCTTCAATGAAATCTGATGCATGTATGTGATATTTCTCTGTGGAAGTGTTGGGAAGGTCCACTTCAATGGACGTGTGCAGTATGAGGTCATAAGGCGCATACAGTTCTCCTACTGATATTAACTTCCCACTCACTGAGGTGGCGGCCTCGCAATATGAGGAGTCATCTGCAACTAGTACATTATTGTTCATCATGATTTTTCGCTGGGAACTCAGGGTCACCTGGCAGCGAGACCATTCTTTGTTGGGACGCGGGAGAGTAAATTCAACCATCCCAGCAGAGTTCAGATATCCATAGCCCCATGCACAAGAGAATTTTAATAAATAAATAATTAAATAATTAAAGGCTAACTACTAAAGGGAAAACATTCTCTATTTGTTGATTATCCTAGTAACTTTGCTATTTAAATTGTGGCGACTAAAATAGTTTAGTAAAAGAGAATATGATGTTTATTTTTCTTCAACCATAATTAAAAAGTAAAATGGTAAATATTTAAGAAAGATCTTCAAGAACATTGGAGCCAGGATCTAACCTAATTTGCTACTCAAGGATTTGCCGGCGTCTGGTACAGTTGCCAAAGTAACACTATTTGAACTCCTATATTGGGTTTGGACCCCAATAATAAAAGTTTTAATAAAGCTGAATGGTGATTTTCCCAAATTTAGTTTTGACAAACCCTTAGATCATGTTTGAATCCTGTCATCAATTTGACTCAACTCTCTGATTAGAGCTGGAATTCTGGCGGGAGTCAAAACCCTTTTTTAAGTTACGTTTTAGAAAGGATTTTTGAAGAAACTCTTCTACTTTCCTACAGGTAGAATAATGAGGCCTGATGCCTCAAAAGTAGGGGTTTGTTAATCTCATATTTAAGGATTACAGAGTGATAATTGGTCTTCTGCAGATTTGTGGGCATACTTGGTAGAACCCATCCAGTTTCTGGATTCTAAGGGCATGCCACCATGAGTTAGTCAGAGCCTAATTATTTCACAAGCCATCAAAGTATAATGGGCAGAAGTTAACCTAAAAACTCCCCTAAGAATTATATAACAGGATATTTGCCTCATTCTGCCAATCAAACTTAGGACTTTTTACCACACCTGGGTTTATCCTCCCTAATTATAGCTAAATTTGACTTCTTTTACCTAACTTATATCACTATGCTTTTAAAATTAAGTGACATTAATATAATCTTTTGTGAACATGATACTAGTTGGGTAAGTACTAAGTATCCATGATTCTAGTAATCTGGATTAACTTGAGCTTAGCGACAATGAGTGTCACTTAGTATGCTTCCTGATTTCAGAAACGTCCTATGGGTTAACTGACAATAAAAAGGACCAATCGCTGGCCCTTTTTAAAAAGCACAATATTTTTTAAAAGCTGACTTTGAGTTGTTTTGTATACATGATGTGTTACACCATATCAAAAACAGTGATCAACTACATATTCACCTCCATCTTACTAGATGCTCAGAGGTGGCGGACGAAGTTGTTAACAGATAATTAATCAGCTTATGCAACAGGGATGCTATTGCCCTCCAAGAGTCCATAGTCAACCCCAGTGGTGATTAAAAAAGGATGGTTTTAGTTTCATGGTAATTGATTATAGGTAACTCAACAACATCACTAAGAAGGACTCCTATTTGTTACTTTTTTTGATGATGTGCTAGACCTCTTAAGCGGCTTACAATACTTTTCAGCTATAGATTGCTTTCTGGCTATTGTCAGATTGATCTTATCAAAGGTGAGCAGGAGAGATGCGCTATGATCACTTACCAGAGCCTCTATAACCCACTAGAACGCCACAAGGGGTTATTAGAATTTCAGGTGATCACATTATCCAACCCATGACCATTAATCAATCCAATGATTGGTTGTTTAAATCTGATATCTTCTTTGGTTGTTGACTAAGTGTTGATTGCACTTAATCAATGGAAGGGATCTAATTTATTTTATTAGTATTTTCTTCAGGGATCATCAACACCAGTATTGAGCAAGAAACTAATGAGAAAGAAACACACAACAGTCAAATTATTATGGAGAATTGTTCAGAGAAAATGGATGGGGAGTTGTCAGAAACTACCTTAGCATTCTAATGCTTATGTCAAATGGTAGAATTGCCATTGGGCAACACGGCACAAATCAATTGATATTGAGTTCCTGACACCAATAAATTGGTTGCCAAACACTGAGGATGACGACACTCAAGAAAATCAAGGCAAAGGTACCCGCCAAGGTTTAGAGCCTAAAACTCAATGGTCAAACCAGTGGAAAACAATTAATTGCTCCCCAGTAACAGCTGAAAAGCTGTGCGCTAATTATACTATAACCCCCCCCCCCAATAATTCCCTAATAAAGTAAAAAACTGATAATAACTTTGTTGTTTATAAATTGTCTGTATATATTACTCTTGTGCTAAGAGTGCAAGAATTGGATATCCTTAGGTTGTTGTTATCAAGTCTCCACTTGTCTCTGCGTGAATATAATAGGGAAGTGTTCCCTACCAGTACAAACATATCTTCAAAAAGAAGAAGCACTGTCTAGCATTGGACCCTTTACTCAAAGTGTCTTTTGGGCAATCAGCTAAAATAATAGTCTTCATACTATTGTAGCCCCAGTTTACCAATTTCATTCAATCAACTCAGGTGGTCAAGATCTTTGAAGTTAAGATCCGGAAACAGAAGCGGGCTATCATCTAAAAGGCCCTTTTTTAACAACTTTGCAATTCCCTACAACCTTTCAGCGGGCTTTGGACAGTATATTATGCGAATTAAAAGTCTCCTGTGTCTTAATTTATCTAGGTTAAATAACCTTTTTCTATAACGTTTACTGAGCATTTGCACCACATAGAAATTTTTCTGCAGCATTTAAAAGTCTGATCTCAGTAACAAGCCACATAAGTGTAACTTCTTCCAAGAGCAGCTTAAATATTTGGGGTTTAATACTGATAGACATGGATCCTGGCCTCATGCAGCAAAGATTAAAGGCTGTTAAACAAATGATGAAGCCAGGTAGTATGAGTGACATCTATGTAGTCCTGGTATGGTCAACTACCATTTCTAGTTTATTAAGGATTTATTAAATAGGTGGACTCTTGATTCACCTCCTCAACAAATGGGTTAACATTTTTGTGGATGGCGAACTTCCATATGGCCTTTGACAAACTACAGCTATGCCTAACCAAAGTGCTGATACTTACATACATGAACTCTAATAGATTTTTGAAATTCAGATGTATGTAGCCCTCTCCATCGTAAGGGCGGTGTTGTCTTAATTTGATTTTATGGAGTAGAACACTCTGTGTTATACTTCAGCCAGACTCTAGATGTACACAAAAGTAAATATACTTTAATGGAAAATAGTGTATAGAAGTCATCTATGATTGTAAACAATTCCAGTTTTAAATTCTTGGATTACATTCTATAGTGATAAATGACCATGCCTCTCTACTTTAGTTTCAGAATTTGAAGAAGCTGGAAGGACGGTTGGCCTGATGGGCTTTGAAGTTATAAAGCCTATGACTTCAAAATTACACACTGCCCCAGCCTTAAAATATCAAAGCGCTGACAATCTCTCCCATATTACATTGTGTCTGACAGTTGATATAGCCAATGACTTACTTACAAAATAAAAAAATAATATGTAATGAAACTGAAGAAGTTCAACGCATGTTAGAGAGACTGAGGCGAAATACTTTTGTTAAAAATGAAAAAATATAAGATCATTGAACAGCAATCTTTGTTTCCTAAGCCCAATAAGCAAGCTGCCTTGATTATTGCGGCCCATAGAAGGAGTTTAGACGATCTAAGAAAACGTTTGAACAACTAATATTGCACCATTATTGAGAATTAATGCCTTTTGATATCCTCAAGACTTTCAGCTGTTGTAAAAAACTCTGAGATGAAGTTCCCTACTGGAAGGCCACTTATTATCAACTAATAAACCATAATTTTGCTTGGTAAACCGTCTCTATTGAGGTTGTAGAACAATTGCCAATAGTTGTTAGAAATTCAATATATGACTATTGACATTGATCACCTCACTAAATGGGTGGAGGCCAAAGTAGTTAAAGAATAGGGCGCTATTACAACAGCTAAGTTTATTTTGGAAATCACATTTTATCGGCATGTCTTTCCGCAGTTTATCTTACCTGATGATGTGAAAAACTTTGTAACTCAAATTATCACTAAATTTAATAATTTTATGTGCATTTCAGGGGTATTATCAACTCTCTATCATATGAAACTAACAGCACCATGGAATGGGTTAATGGCACTATGGACCACCTTCTGTGAAAATCTTTCTCTCTTTCACTCTGGTCACTTATTTGCTTGAATTCAAATTTTAAAAATTTACTCTCAACTGCCTTATTTCCCGCGCTAACCCTAGACTATGTCAGCTCAATAAAAGCCTGCTGCCCCTGTATGGGGTGGTGATGCGCCGCCTCCTGACATTTATTGTCCGCCGCTAAATCGCCCCAGCAGGCCCAGATAGCCCCATTAACACTTCCAGTCGCAACATCCCGCCTTGAGACCTCTACTACCATCTCACATGCTCCTGGGCGGTGCTCAGAAGCCCCTAATGTTCCTTCAGAGAAACACGTATTTTGGACTTCAAGTTAATTATGGGAACCTCTTCCACTACGCAAGTGCAACCATCATCAAGACGGCCATGGCATTTTAAAACACGCTGGATTTATAGATTTCCCTCCTTTGAAGTGTATTTTGATCTTAGCTTCTCGTTTGAAGAACACGCTATGGCAGCAGCACAGCAGCCATTAATTTTATAAAAATACTCCATTCCAACCATTAAAACTTATTTGCCTGAAGAGGCCACACTGATGGCCCAGTTCTCCAGTTTACCCTCCCACCTATCCCCCAAATTTCCAACCATGAGCTTAAGGAGGGCTTGGCTGCCTATGGCGCTGACCTCATATTTCAGTTTGTGGTCCCCAATCGCTCCAATCAACTTCTTAGCTCCCGCAACTGTGACAATCTACCCCTTCTGTCACAAGACCCACCTCGCAATACCCTCCTTACTGTGATCAGATCCACCACTGATCATCCTTTTTTGGCATGCATAAAAATGGCCGCACCATTTGCCCCTTGTGCTTTGCTCTCAAACATTCAAAAAGCAAGTGCTCAGCATTTTCCTCCAAAGCTGTTTATGCCGCTCCTCCCTCTGGAATAAGTCCTGCTACTAATTTTACTAATTTTCTGAATAGGGATTGGTCCTCCCTCACCCACCCTCAACCACCACATGAGCTGATTCCATCACTCTGGCCCATAAGATCAACCTCCAGACCATTCCTTAGTAGATAGCAGCTCATGCGCTAACAGATTGACTGTGGTCCACTGTGTGCAGTCAATAAGCACTTGCCACCCAACCAACTCATGTCACTGGCTCAGCGCTACCAGTAGAGAATCCATTTGATGCTCTCAAATAGATTGATAATGGTAAATGGACTTATGGAATTAAGCCTGACTTTAACTGGTCATAAATTCTTTATACAACTTCCAATTAAAAACCTGTTTCCATTTCTGACTTCATGACAGATTTCTACATAACAAAAATTTCTATCAAAAAGGGTGTTAATGCGCCAGCTTGCCTTTACCAACTCCCTCCCCTTCTAATTCCTCCATATGGAAAATTGAGCTGATTTAAGGGTTTTCCCATACCTAATTTCTCTTTAAGTTTCTCAAGGATTCCAAATTTAATATTAAAGAACTAGCATTTGCAGATGGCTGCATGTGTGTCAACTCAGTGAGATCTTCATTTTAAGACCACAACTACCCCTAAACCCATTAATGCATTAAATAATTCACTTGTGTTTCTGCACTAGTAGCATTTGCTTAATACTGACTCGACTAATATGTTAAAGCAAAGCACATCTCTGGCCTCATTGATGAGGAGAACCCTCACTCCTTTCTTCTACCCCACACCGCCAATGCTCCAACCTCATTTTGTCTGCCTTTGCCCGCCACCCGAATAAACTGGCGCCAGATGAAAACCTCCCAACCCCTCTTCCCCTTCTAATATGTATGTCTAGGCTAACGCCGTGGCACCATGGTAGAATTTTTTATTCTATCTAATAATCCCTTTTTTGGTCCAACGCATATAATGATGCGTGGAGGACCCCCTCTTAGGTTGGCTATCACTTTAACTAAAAGATAAAGTACTTGTGGAAGCTAAATGTTGATAAGCCCTCCAGCTAAAGCTTGTTTCTGCCACCCGCTGTTTTCTTTTATGTTATAGCCTTTCATTACTCAACAGGGCGGTCCCAATTCCAGTTGCCTCATGGAAAGCACCCTCTCTTTTTTAAATTCTATATTCTCATGTCAACAAAAAGAATATATTTTTACTAAGTATTTGGAGAAGCTAACGCAGATTTCAATTCAGCTACAGAGTGAGGCATTTTATAGTGCTCTGGCTTGGAAAGTAAAGTTTGTTAAACGAGATAACACTGACCAGCAGCCCTTACTAAACTTTGAAGTAGGTGAGAGGGGCTTATGCCCTGTTAACTATAATTTTGGATGAACTATAAAAATGGAGCACAAATAAAAAAAGCTTTTGAGATCATTAAGAAGACACCTACCAATGCATTTACTCTAAAGTATCCCATTGCTAGTCAACTCAGTAATTGCGTGCATTTTCACTGAAGAAGTACCAGTAGCGCTCAGGCTAATGGCCACTAGTTCTCAATAACTTGGTTGACCCCCACTCTTTTTTGTTCACTGATGTTTGGTCAAGTTAGGCGAAATGTTGCGATTGGTCTGACCAACTATCTATTTATATTCTTTACTTAATTCTATAGTTAAATAATATATAGACAAAGGGTTCAACTGGTATGCTACGTTGAGGTTGATTGATAGGATTCACTAGAATTACCTCACCCCAAGTTTCATATTTTTATATGAAGTTTCCAAAGCTGTATTAATTTACTATTGGCAACTTCAGCCACTGACTTCTGATTACTGATAATTACAAAGGAATTTAAATCCTCAATCCTCACTGGTGCAACTTAATTTACTAATATCTTGCTTACTTTTGCCAACTGGGCCTAGTTTTTTTCTCTTTCTATTTTATTACTATTATTACTATTATTATCAACTAGGGGGTGCTAGCGTAGTAGTAATGGTGTCTTACTATCGCCACTCATGATGCAGGTTTGAATCTGGTCATGGCAGAAATTTGGTATTTTTTCAGAGAGGATAGTAATACTTGTTACGCACCATGCCTTGGTCCAGAAAAGCAAATTAGTGAAGTTAGATCATGTATATTACCCTATAAGATCACGTGCAGGAAGTTTTTAACACCAGTAATTAGATTTTGTCCTCCATACTTAATTTCAATCCTTAACCCAGATATAGTGTGACATTTGTTCCAAGCTCCTCCCTAAAAAGTTAAATAATTTGAACTAGTATTATCAACTACCTTTTCTTGCGTCAGAATAGACTTATTGTTAAAAAGGGTTTTGATTGTTTCCTTGGCTATTCTCTATAGTCTTGGTTCTAGTAGGCTGGTTTCTATTGTGATCAAAATTATCTCAAAATCAATGCCTTATGACCTGTATTTTTTCAATTATAGTATTCACCAGACATTACTTGATTATTTCAGTTGTCAAAAGATTGAACTAATAAGAATGAGGGATTAGTGTAGTATATCAGGATAAACCTACAATTGTGAGAGGGATTTTGTTTTTACCTTAGCCTTTGGAAAGCCCTCCACTACTAATATCAGCCACTGCAAAGCTCTTAAACCATGGTCAGTATTTGATACTACTTTAAACTTGGGCTTTTCGTTTTTAGTAAGCCTATTTGCACTCAAAAGGTTTTTATTTGTGTGTTTCACAGGATTTTTGTCTTCATAAGGTATTTTTTTATTAAGTTCAGCGTGACCTTTCCATTGTAAATCAATGCATAAGTGCTAGTTTTATCAGTTGTTCATTTGGGTATGCTTAAGGCAACTCTTTTCAAGAACAATTGTTGTTTATATTTAGTTAAAGTCATGTTAGTGGAATCATAAGCACAAAGAGCCTCTTTTTATATGATGACCTCCCATTTGCTATTAGCTCTTTTTATGCTACTTCACCATAGCCCCCTATAACATAGGTCTATGGTGTGGCTACAAACTTTGCAATAGGAGCATATGGGGATATTTTTAAAATTTTCTTCAATGGCATGTACACAAGTCTGACCAGGAGGCCTCTGAGAGGTAAAATAATTTTAAAGTAGCAGCTGATATTTTGTTAAGAGCCTCCTTGATTTCTCAGATACATTAAGATCCGCTTGTGCTCTATCATATGTAATTTGACGTCAGGACAGGACTTGAGTGAAGAGATAACTGCATCAATGACGTCATCTATAGAAATGTGATTAGTAACTAAAGTTTAAGCGCTGGTATAAAATTTTCTGAGATGTCAGAGAGACTTTCCCTAATAAAATTGGATTGGCAAGAGGGCCTGCTTTTGGGTTAAGGTATTTTGATCACTTCTGAACTCCAGAAATGAAGTGATCCTGACCTGCGCCAAGGTATGACAATCACTTAGGTTGGAGACATGATTTCTTTGGCCTCTTTGAAAAGGCAATAATAATTGTGCTTTACTTTATGCCAGTTGTTTACCGCATTCATCGCACTCTCATTAGCATTTGAGTGTGATGCAATACTCTCCCATCCTGGAATTAACTTTTTAGAATGGGGTTTAAATCTAGAGCCAGAAGGGGCAGTGATAAGATTTGGATGTGACCACCATAGGATATGCCATCAGTCCTATTACCCATACTAAAAGATCTCAACTTTACCGTTGTCCCACTATCTATAGCCCTCAGAATACTGATCCCAATTGATCTAACATCATATATGTTAATAAAAATTTCTGGTCTAACTTTAAGCTTTTATACTTGAACTTACCATTTCAAATCTTTGGTGGATCAAACCTCATCCACTCGCTCAGTTCCTCAAACCAGTTCCATTCCCATCAATTGAAGATTGTTAACAAATCAGTTAGATTTGTTTGAAAATTGCCATTCAACCAATACCTTTAAAATGCTATTAAGTTTTAACAAACTACCTAAGGCGTGCCCAATATTGGATAAACTACCATCAGGTTTCAGAAAGCTTAATCTAATGGCTATTAGCAGAACATAGGGAGGAAACTCTAGAAGATATGAGAGCTGGGAAGTAAGCTGACTGAAAAGAGGTCAAGTTATAAACTGGTGTGCTCAGCATGAAAAAGGATACAAATGTCGATGCACATTCTAAAGAACACCATCAATGACGCATCTCCAAGCTGGAATTACATACTGAGGCTACAAGAGATTTATGGACTAATATTTAATAAAGGCTAATATTTTGTCAAGTTTTATTATTATTTAAGGTATGCTGCCTTCAAATAGTTTACTTTTTGAAGTGCAAATATACCTTTTCCTATCTTGCCTAATTGCAGTTCCAATTACAACATTCTGTTGTTCACTACAAGGGGCACTTTTGATGACACCATAGAAGAATACAAGGAATCAACCACTATGGTCAAGGTATCAACCACTTTGTCATTGGCTCCAGGGTCGAGTATCCCCTATAATCCAGGGACATAGGGGAGACCACCATGACCACTTCCACCTCAGCAGTTCAGATTAGGGCTCTGATTCTGTTATGGAGCTTGGCCCCATAAAACCACTGGTATCTCAGTCAATAGATCAAATTGCCAATGTATCACCAAACATGTTGAAAAAGTCATGGAATGTCTCCTCTGAGGATAACATCTACACGCTGAAGCCATCAAAGAAGCACACTTAAGATGTTAGAAGCTACAGAAGCCAATACTATCTATATGTGATTTATAACTTATTATGAGAGGTGTTAATGTCTGACATGATCAAAAAGCTCTCTACTTAGGCGCAAATAATTGAAATGATCTCCCAATTTATATATCCTTCAATTTTCTAAACCATGCTTATCCTCATCTGGTACACATTAAGATCAGTGGACTGTTCAAGTTTTTGGAAGCTGAATGCTGGTACAATCAGCTACTGGAGGATCAATTATAGGCACCTTTTAAGAAGTTCCCACAGTCATCTTACAAAACCAATGTTATACAGGCGAAGCCCATCACTGAGTGAACGAGCTTGCTAACCAACTGAATTCCAATCTAGACCGCATTATTGGCGAGGTGTTAAACCAGTGTGGGGAGTCATCTAAAGAATAGGCGATGTGACCCACCATTGTGGCTAGTTCAAGGAAACCTAAAGGCTGATGTAGATTGGCACGCCGCGGTGGAGGCCAATGATTGAGAGGCCCAACCCAGACTGGTCAAAGTATCTGACAGTTGAAAAAGAGCTGGGTTAGCAGTCTATTTATCTTTAGGGAGTGGTGGTTAATAATCGCAACCAGATTAAAGACCTTGAGCATAACACCAATGCCATTCAAACCAGACTCAGCAGCTACAATGAGCATCTTAATGACGCCATACAATTTCCAGCTTACTGTTTGAAAGCTTATATCAGTAATCGACGCGGTCAAAGCCAGATTTTGGTAATCATACGCCTCGCTAAGGAAAACATTGCTCTAAAAGCTTGAGTTGCCATGATTGAACTAAAATTGTTAGAGGTTGATCAACCTTTGCAGGATGAGAGCTTATACCTTTCCAAAAAATTAGACTAAATCCAGGACAAGGTCAGATGCAAACTCTGTAAAATGCTGGTGAATTCTCCTGACCAAAAACAAAGGAGATCTTCACCTATGTGCATGAGTATGATTCCACTGATTCAGAATCCAAAAGTGATGGAGCATTCTTTAAGCAAAACATTCTGGCAGTTAGGACTTCCATACCCACGCCTTCCATATCAACTCAAAAGGCTATTCCAGTAATTATCCCTCACCCTGTTTAAACTCCAGCTCAAGAACCAGAGGTGCTGACTTGCCAACTTCGCTGAGAAGCCTGAGACGAGCACCTAAAAATGCTAGCAATTTCCGGGTCAACACCATCAACTGACCATAATTTGGCAAGAGAGAAAGCATGCACACTTTCTTTTATTATTCAAAATTAGCATGGACAGCGCTAGTGACAAATCTAAACTGGCAACCTTAATGAACTTGTTGGATCCAAAGAGTCAGTAGTTGGTGATGCCCAGATTCAGCGAAACTGGTGGTCTTAACAGTATGTTAAGAACATCATCATAAAGAAATGTGACAAAGTAGAGATGACGATAACCATGAGGACCGCCTTCCTCAATATTTTCTACAAGAAGAATAATAACTTAGATTTTGCTGATTACTCCTGCCTCAAGGCTCAGTCGCTGTATGGCGCAAAGGTCTTGAACAATTGCAATGTGCAGTTGTCTTACAGAACGCCTGCAAACCATACAAAGTGTCATACTGAGTCTTGCTTCCTGTGTAAACGGTGAATATAATTAATCACAGATGATAAATTATCTTTGCTGTTGTTCTGAGACCTTCAGCACCCAATAAGGGGCAACACAATAATTAAGATAACTGGAGCAATCCCTCTAGAATGACGCCAAAGAGAACCACCCAATTACCATCAGACTTGGAAGAGCTTAATATGCCATATCATGCGCCACCAATTTGTGGTAAAGTGATACTACGCTAACTAATGAAACGTCAAGGGCCCAAACCTAAGGTGCATCATGTGGGAGCAGCAGATGCTGAAGAGCGGGGAAAAGAGTGGATGGAGTAGAAATGTGATATTTTTCTTCTGTTGGATTCCAAAAAATCCTTAATCTTAATCTTGACACCTCATAGCCCTTGGCCCCTCCATCTGTCATTGCTGAAAACGTCCTAGTGGTCACCACCCACCCCCGCCAAGGGGACACTTGAATCCAGGCAGTCAAATTAGTATTGAGGCCTATGTCCAGCAGACAAAGCAGTACAACTTTCCGGTTGTTTCCAGTGATATGACAAAGTTAGAAAGGGTTAACGTGGCTATTCCCTTTTGAGATTTAAAAGTCTAGCCCCCTACTTTGCAGTGAATTAAAGTATCACCTGGGTCATACCAATAAGCTCAGGGTACACTTAGTAAGTACAACTGATTCTTACTATTTTGAGGGTATGTGCGTTGATATTAGATTAATCAAAGTCCAGGTCAGAGCTATAGTAGATAGAGTGCCCCTATTAATATTGTATTGACTAAATTTTAGTAAAAAAAAGGGAATATTGCCGGATGTTGACCATTGCAAGGAATACAGGACTGCGGGATCTAATTGACTATCTCACTAGGTTCCTACGGTGCAATGCTCTTAGGGTTCAGTTCGCTCATTGTGTTGTCTCCTGAAATTGTCCTACTAAAGGCCCATTATGACACCTCATTGGAACCTCCTTCATGATGAATTGCAGTGTCAAAACTGATTTTGAGGAGAATAATCTGGAAATCCCTTGTAAAGAACCTCCCATTGTATAACCTAAGAGGAGACCAGCAGATGGAGAAATAAGCTTTACTGTTCATAAACTTAGCCTTTAAAGATTGGATTATACCCATTAGGTCCCATTAAGGGCGTGGCTTAAACTTGGTTTTTACCACATAAGATTCTCAAATCAGATATAATTCTGCTGAGGGCTGGCCGTTATGTGACCATCCCACACAGCCACCAAGTCATAGTGAAAACAGCTATTGGCCTAAAAATATCGCCAGATTTATATGGCGAATTGTTAGCACCCTTCAATTTCTTATTCTGAGAATCAACTGCAGCACCAGGGCTTTTTATCCTAGATCACAGA
Organism: Massospora cicadina; assembly: GCA_022478985.1. Lineage (NCBI taxonomy): Eukaryota > Fungi > Entomophthoromycota > Entomophthoromycetes > Entomophthorales > Entomophthoraceae > Massospora > Massospora cicadina. The sequence continues at coordinate 21,944 of JAKSZP010000200.1, forward strand.
GCTATTATAGTTACTAGATAACCTCAATCCATATCTGATCCAAGTGAAATGGCACTAAACCATTGCGTCCCTCCACATTATATCAAAGGAGGAATTGAAAGGCATACACAAGTTTGGAACAGTAGAGGAGTTTAATTTGGATGAAAAAAATCGTGAGATGTCCATTCAGTAATACCTCACAAGTCTCTGTTCAGTCTGATGGAAGATGTGTAAGCTCAGGTGAGGGACCTATTAAAAATTATTCAAAATTTTGTGAAAAACAACTCTTATTTGGGATGTGCTGAAAATTTATTACATCACATTGATATTAGTTCCCATCCGCTGATACACCTCCATCCCATTTGCTGGTCCAAGACAGCAAATGAGGTTGTATATTAAGAGATCAATCAGCTGATCCAGAAAGGAATTATAGTACCATCAAAAATTCTGGGATTGTCGCCAGTCAGTTGTAAAAAAGGATGGATCTAACTAAGTGGTAACTAACTACTAGCAACTCAACAATGTAACGAAGAAGAATTCCTACCCCTTCTGAGAATTAATGACATGTTCAAACAACTCATTAGAGTGAAGTACTCCTCCGCCATGGATCTGATTTCTGGTTACTGGCGGATAGAGATGCCTCTGGAAGAACAAGAAAAATGCGCACTTGTTAATGACTCAAGGGCTGTTCTAATTGAAGTGAATGCCTTGGGAGTTATTTAATGCTTCTGTCATGTTCAAAAGGGCTTTGAACAGCATAATGGGGTAATTGAAGATATCTTGTGTCTTAGTTTACTTGGATGACATGAACATCTTCTTGAGGAAGTTCAACAACTACTTGCAGCATCTGGATAAAGTTTTCCACCAGCTTGTTGATGCCAATTTGAAGTCAAGCCCAAGGAATTTAACTCTTTCTGAGAACAACTCAAGTATCTGGGATTCATTATTAACAAGGAGGGTCTACGGCCCCAAATGGCCAAAATAGAGGCAAATTAAAATGAGGACGCCAGCCAGCAAATGAGAGATTTTAGTTTTCCACAGGATGGTTAGTTACTACTGGCATAAATATAGACAATCTTTGTAAAATAGGGGAGCCGACATTCCACCTATTGAAAAATGGAACCCCATCAAATTGAACTCTAGATTTTTGGCTGTCTTTCGACTAATTATGAATTTGTCTTGCTACGACACTAGTACTTATGTGCTAAAAAAATTATAAACTGTTCAAAGTTCAGACGTACGATGTAAGTATGGAAGACTCAACCTCTTAGATTAGACTGGGATAAGTTTCCTTATAAGAAGAAGAAGGGAATAACGCCCATGTGGAGCCCTTGGCCCAACGAGGTCTTGGCCCATATTGTTGATGAAGGTTGGGTAACAGCATTGACCCAAAGAATCCATCTCCAGCATCCTCATTGGTTGTTCCTTCCAAAGCTGACAAGATAAAGGAGGTTTGTAGGGAGGTAATCCAGTCCATAGGCTACCAGAAGTATCACCATCCCTTGGCCTCCACCCCGCCATCACTTACCTCTTTTAGATATAGAGAAAATCGACCTTGAAACTCAGTAAATGGTTCCTGAGTCAGGAAAACTGGTGAGGAACACAAAACCTGAAATTCTGGGCTCCAGAATGCCAATCTGAGCCAAGAATTCATTTTCAAAAAAAAGTTTAAAAATCCTATGAATTTATCAAAATTGACTCAGTGGAAACCAATTCCGCCCCTTTGATACAAGCAAATCTGCTCAAGTTTGGATCAGTGAGGGTCCCTCCATTGCAGATCCCAAAGTTTTATGTTGCCAGAGCTTCTACAACCTAGTGCGTAAGCTAGCTGGCAACTCCCTAAGCCCAGGCTGTTTACCTGTAAGCACGTCAGCCTCTCCTACCTAGGATAACCTGTGACCCCCTTTCCCTTCCACCTAGCTTTTAAGACAACTGCCCCTTTCAGGACAGTTGTCAGTTCATTTTCCCTCTAAGTCTATTAAAATTCTTATCATTTCTTAACAAAAAATATATCTGCAGACTATGCCTGTTTTAAAGATATTTTCATTGAACCCAAAAAAATATGCCACATTTTGCATTTTAGGTCTGATGGTCATCAAGTGGGCCTCTGATCCCTTGATCCGGTGGCCCACTAAATGGTGATTGTGATTGAGGATACACCATGGGTACACTATACCAATCTGGAACTCCTGAGGAGCCTTCAGTTCCTCCAAAATCGCCACAACGACCTGCCTCTCCTTTGATGTATGCCAGACAATCTACAGGTCCACCACCCTTTGCCCAAGGTAGTTGTGGGATCCAGGGGTTTTGATGCTCGCAGGTGCTATTTTGCCTTGGATTTCCACAATTATTTCACAGGAGTAGGTTTACACTCTACTGCTAGATTAAATGTATTTAGTAGTTGGTAAACCACTTATAATTAAATTTAATAATATAATAACTTAAAGTTTTGTTTCTAAAAGAATTATATTAGTTATCATGGGGGGTAAGAAATGAACTCTCAAAATAAGCCAATACCTAGTATTTAAAATGTCAAGTCTCAAAGTTTATATTGCTTAGTAAATTCCAAATTAAGTAATTTGAGCTGTTAACTTATTGGCTCAGATGGTACTCGCCTCGCTTCAATGTGAGGGCAGATGGTGAAGTGACAGCCAGGAAGATGAACCTCTGAGGCAGGGAGTTTATAAATTTAGACAAACTAGAAGGCGGGAAAATATTTTCATCTTGCTGGACCCCCTCTGTCCCTGTAAAAGGAGCCAGTCTCCATGGGGTAGATTGTACTAAATTAGATGTGGTTTGGGGAGGAGCCTCCAATAAACTTCTCTGAATTTGCTACATAGTCGACGCAACTTGACTACCCAAACTCGTGGTATTTGGCCAAGAAATACTAGTAAAAGTGTTACCCCATTTAGAGGGGTTCCACCGGGAATTGACCAGGGTCTTTTGGCCAATCTTTTCATCGTTTACCTCCAAACCACTCTTTTTAACATACTTGTAATTTTTTTGCGGTATTCAGAGAATTTGGATTAATTCGCCCCACTGATCTACCATAAATCTGGTTTGATTGAGCAAAACGAGGCCATCTCCTCCGCTGACCTCAATTCTCTATCTGGGGCAGAGGATCAGCCATCCATGCAACGGCATAGCGGAAACCAGGTGCTGGATTATCCAGGCCACCACATCACAGGCCAATTCAGCCCAAATCGTTTAAAAATTGATCTGCTGCATATATGACGCCTCCAACTCCTCAACCCATCACAAAACCCCTCAACAGGTGCAAGTAAAAGCCCAAGGCCTCCCAACGGTCAAATCATTTTTTCAATTAAATTTTGTGAACCCAATCAACATTTCCAAAATTTTAAAAAAAATAAATGATTTTCAGTGCTTTTATTACTATAAATTGAACTAAAAAATTTGGTAACAGAGCTTAAAGGTCACCAATTGAAAACCCAGGAGGATTGGTCATCTCTTGCCTCTACCACCCTTGGGAGATGCCCCTGCAAGACCTGCGGTTGCCCCATTGCAGCCATTTGGTTTGCTATGGGGCCTATGGTATGTTCTTGAATTACTATTTCCTTACTGAAATCACAGAGCATCCCTATTACAAGTAATCAGAACTGCTATGCTTTGGCATTCTGGTCTTTCCACTGGGTTGCTACACATCCATATTGGAAGCCCAGTCTGACTTTAATCAGCATGTTTAATGACAGATGCCTTTCTCACCGCCGTAGGAGTTTTACTGTCCTAACTTACTAATGAGGTGTAGATCACAAGTAGCGTAATGCAGTGGGATATTAGACGTACATAAGAAAAATTACACTGTACTAAAAAAGGATCTTTAGATGTGATTCATGAGTGCAAACAATTTAGGGTTTATGTACATGGTGTTCATTTCAGGTGGTAACTGACCACTCATTGCCTAGGTTGCTACAGAGCCTCAAGAAGCTGGAGGGACGCCTAGCTCAAGGGCGCTGAAGTTACAAGTATACAACTTCAAGGTCCAACACTACCTGGCTTAAAGCATTAAAACGATGACTGACTGTCTAGGCTACCTAGCATCACATTGACCGCCAATATGGCAGATGGCTTTTATTATAAGGTGTTAATAAGGAATATAATAGCAAACCAGAAGAAGTAGAGCACGCTTTAGACTGGCAGATGAAGAACACTTCCATCAGGGATGGAAAACTATAAAAAAGTAGTAGAAAATTGCAAATACAGCATACCTTAACCAACTGAGTGTACAGATCTTATCATTGAAGCACACTGTGGGATCCGCCGATGGATGCCACAAATAATTTGTTTAAAATGAGAATTTTACTTTATAATAAAAGTAATAAATAGCGCTCTGTTAAAGTTTTTTAAGTTTTTTATTGTTTAAGCAGGGAAAACCCAAAGAAGGTCCTTTCTTCATTACTAGTATTTCCTATTTAAACTAGTTCAAATTTCGAGACCATGGGTATTTGTCAGGGACTGGTGTACTACTGACCTGGTTGGGGGTAGCTAACCATGAGTTAGCATAACCAAGGGGTTTAGCCCAGTATGACAAGGACACAAGAGGTGTCCAGGTATAAGGAATGGTGGGTAAGCTGGTATGGGAGTTTCTTAAAGACATGGCTTTAAAAGGAGAAAGTTGGAAGGGCGTTTCTTATATGCTGGGGTGGTAGATTGGTAATGATAACACTTTAGTAAATAAACTTAATGGTGTTTGCATTATAAAAATAATTTTATTGACCGCAAAGATTAACCAAATGAATGCCTTGGTTTTGTATACCATCCAACTTCCTGGACTTACCTAAGCTTAATTGATTTTAAACAGTGCACTATTCTTCTCTGGAGCTTATGGGATTGCAACTTGCATGTAATTTTGAAAGGCAGTGGGAATCATCTCAGTCTCATCATAAATTCGTTTTGGTGCGTTTAATTGACTGAATACTATTGCAAATAAAGTAACTTACATGATTAATCGAATATTTTCACTACAATCATTAATTTGATAAGCAATTATTCGATCTAACTTCATCACATATCATATTGGTCTGACTGACAATATCTATAATCTTAGGAATTCCACTAATGTCAGGAGTTACCCTGACAGTATTTGAGGCAAAAATATATAAAGCTGAGTCATCTAAATTAGGAAATATAGGCTTTTGGCCTATCAGATCAAAGATAAATTTTTGAGGCAAAACTGACCCATGTGGTAATGATTTGATATTTTGTATCCAATCACCAGTGAGTAAAATCATCTCACCTCAGCGGTGGTCAGACATGCGTGGTAATGATTGGTTAACTTGCACCCTATCATCATCAAGTAATATCTTCTCACCTTGGCGGTGGTCAGACTTGCATGGTAATGATTGGTTAATTTGCACCCTATCATTGTCGAGTAATATCTTTTCACCTTGGAGGTGATCAAACCTGTGTGGTAACAAACACCCCAAATTTGGCCAAGAAGTCAGAGTAATCCTATTATTAGTTGTTACCTTTTTAAGCCATTTTTTGTTATAAACTGTATTTTTCTGATAGTTAGGATTCCACCAAGAATCCGCCAAGGTCTTTTCGCCGTTGATACTCATATCATTGATAACCACAATATTACTTGATGATTGGGCGGGAGATGGGCCAATCATGGTAGCAGATTTTGGAGCACTAATACCTCCAACTTCTTTTTCTTAAGTTGAGAAGGAGAATGTCCGACATTGCCCCCCTCAAGAATGTTGGGAGGGGTGTAGGATTGTAGGAAACGGCCATGTACCCAGTTTATAGAGACTTCTGTGGCTAATAATTTGGTGGAGTATTCATTGCCTCTTTTGTAGCTGATGGAAAAAGGTCCCTCCCAATTTGAACCAAGCTTATTGCTTCTTGGGGTGATACAGTTATGGTAGTATAACACCTTATCAGCCACTTGAAATGTAGGAAGGGGGGTGCGGAGCTCATTGGCAGCCTGCCCTTCTTTAGTCACTGTTTTTTCGAGGTTGGTATACATACAAGAGTATTCCTTCTTTCTGGGTTCTTTATTGGCTAGAACTAAGGGGACTTCATATGTGAGCAACGACAAGAACCCTTGCTTTATATTGATAATGCCATCATATTCAATCATAAGCTGAGTACCTATAAGCATATCATAAGCGTTATTATCCAAAGCCACTGCGGGGGCTGATAGAATAAGCTTCACAATATGAATGGGAGGGGATGAGTAAGCACCCAGTGCGCAGGTGTTGTTAGGACCAGTGGTTCCAAAGTCTTGGTTATACTCCAAGTCAGTTACAAGTTTGATCTTTTTCATCAACTTGGAGGAGATTACATTCATTAGGGAGCCTGTATCTAAGATAGCCATCACCCAAACTTTTTGGATAACAACTTTGACCTTTGTAAGTATCCCCCCAAAAGTGGGTGATAGCGCTAAGACCTCCTTAAGATGTAAATTGGAGGTTAATTTTCATGCGGTCTCAGGGCAATTTTCCTGGATGGACTTCATGGTATGACCATGCTGGTTAGGGCGAATAAGGTGAGACATCACCTCATCTGCATCACTGGCAGTATCAATAATGACTGGCTCCCCTAGAATTTGGCAGAGATACGTCTCTTCAGGTATGATAACTTCATCTACTCCTCCAGCATTTAAGCGGTTGGGGACTTCCACTTCATCAGGTACTCCTACAACATAGTAGCCGACCATATGTACCCCCCTCAGAATCATCCCCTGGGGTATTAGTAACGCGAGGTACTGGCATAAGTTGTTTGGATGAGTCAGGCACATGAGTTTTGTCAGCAATAGGTGTGCCTTTCCCTATGCTGACATTTCTTTTCCCTACTCCTGTTTTTCATCGTCAGCTTTCTTTTTCCAGCACACAGCCTCCTTGTGTCCAAACTTGTTGCAGTATTCGCACCAAGGGCGTTCAGGACGTTTTGCTTTGGGGTTTTGCTCTTCAGGGCCCATTATCTGAAGGGGCTCCTTCTTGTCTTCAATAGCTAAGGCCCAAGGCTTAGGCTTTGAATCCTCAATGGTTAAAACGTGAGGACGAGATACTGCTCCACGTGAAACTTTGGGCTTATGGAAATCAGCGACATCTATTAACGCCTCCTTGATGTCTTGAATGGTATAGAAATAGCGTTTAAATGAGGTGATGCGCATCGCTAGCGATGGGTAAGTAGCCACTCCAGTCAAAACGGCGGCTACAGCATCATCCAAAGTCAACATCTTTGAAGTTAACAACGTCTGTGCTTCCATATAAATTTATTCCGCAAAGGTGACCACTGACTCTCCTTTTTGGATACTCATACGCATAAAAGCTTGCTTTTCATACTTAAAGCCTGTTTTGAACTGAACGTGTTTATGAGAGCCTCTTAAACTTCGGACCAGGTGCTAAGAGCATCCATATGTGGGACCATCACCTCCTGTGCCATGCGGCCCAAACAGGAAAAGATATGTTTGGCCTTCTGATGATCAGTCGCCCCTTCCATAGCTGCTTCATAAACGTATAAAAACGAAGCAATGCTACCCTCGCTGGGGATAAACTTGTCTTTAAACGTTGGTTTGAATTAATTATAGTCATTCCTGGCAAGGGTATGAATAGCTGGAGCTTCTGCTTCTGATGTTTCAGAGCGGTAGCTTAACTGATCAAGGGTCCGCGAAAGGCGATTGAACTGGTCATGCGTGGCTTCAAGCCAGGTTTCCATTTTAGAGAGGGCTTCTAGGGGCCCAGATTCACATAGTCTCAGTCGAGCTTTGATCCTTGAATTATGAGTTTCAGATCTTCCACTCGGCTCTCCATTGCATTGACTTGAAAATGGAGTTGTGACACCATTGAGCTTAGGTTTAATTGAGCAGTTTACACGGCTTTCACGCGGTTCTTCAGCTCTTCTTTTATTTGTTTACACCAATTTATCATCACAAGAGTGGGAGCTGGGGCCTTATACCCCCTCCTTAATCTGTTCATACTTCCGCTCAACCTGCGTTAGTTGACTATTTACTTCCTTCAACAGTACAGGGCTTTCCAGCGAAGCTTTTATCCCTTTTGCTTCGATTTTGCATTCAGTCAGGCGACGTGCCAAATATTTGGTATTTTCAAATGAAGCTTTGAGAGCTAGCTCCTTTTCTAGCTGAACAACCTTGGCCGCGAGGGTTGTGGTGGCACTAGATGGTTCAAGCAACAGACGACGTTCAAGATCATCAACATTTGAAAAGGCCTGGATTAACTGTCGCTCCACTACAGCCACACGCTGTTCATATTTCTCTTGAAGGATGGAGTCGGGGGCTGAAAGGTCACAATGCATTTGCTCATTTTGCTTTTCAAGTTCTTTAGCAAACTCCTCTAACAACGAGCGGGTGCTAGCGGAGGAAACGTTCAGTTCATCCCAGAATATCTTCATGGCCTCCTTGACATACTTTACAATCCCAGTGTCCATAGTCATAAGTCAGTCATGCAGCTGTATGATGAAGTTGCGATTAGCTTCCACACCAGATCTAACTGCTCCAAGATGTTTGGAGGTCAGTTGATACAACTTATAATAGGATAAATTCAGAGCTGCATGGGTATATAGGTGTCGATGAAGCTCTTCATGATGGCCGGCTAAAAGATGCATCATATGGACCAAGGCAGGGTGAGCAAACTTGCATACATAGGTGGTCAAATTTGTAAGCTGGCCATAGGTCTCTGGGAGGACACTATTCTCATAGAGAAACAAATGGCGTTCCTCTACCAATGACGCTCGTTCACAAGATGCAATGTTGCCAGGGTTAAGGATACCATGAGTAAGGTCTCTCATGGCTTCAGTAGCTGGCCAAGTGATGCAACAAGACTCAGGTATTAATATGCGTTCAAATTGTTCTTCTTCTCCAAATAATAAAGCGGTAGGGCTATCCATTGATCATTGTCTTCAGTCCCTTCCCCCTTTTGCACCCAACGGGTGACACTCTCCATTACTTTAATACTTATTGAAGTATTCAGGGTGATCCCCTGTAGTGAGCACCAGTTTTTGGGATCCGCCGATGGATGCCACAAATAATTTGTTTAAAGTGAGAATTTTACTTTATAATAAAAGTAATAAATAGTGCTTTGTTAAAGTTTTTAAGTTTTTTATTGTTTAAGCAGGGCAAACCCAAAGAAGGCCCTTTCTTTGATACTAGTATTTCCTATTTAAATTAGTTCAAATTTTGAGACCATGGGTATTTGAGGAAAAAATATATAAAGCTGAGTCATCTAAATTAGGAAATATAGGCTTTTGGCCTATCAGATCAAAGATAAATTTTTTGAGGCAAAACTGACCTGTGTAGTAATGATTTGATGAATTGTATCCAATCACCAGCAAGTAAAATCTTCTCACCTCAGCGGTGGTCAGACTCATGGGGTAATGATTGGTTAATTTGCACCCTATCATCATTGAGTAAAATCTTCTCAACTTGACAGTGGTCAGACTCGCATGATAATGATTGGTTAATCTGCACCCTATCATCATCAAGTAAAATCTTCTCACCTTGATGGTGGTCAGAATCGCGTGGTAATGATTGGTTAATTTGCACCCTATCATTGTCGAGTAATATCTTTTCACCTTGGAGGTGATCAAACCTGTGTGGTAACAAACACCCCAAATTTGGCCAAGAAGTCAGAGTAATCCTATTATTAATTTGTTACCTTTTTAAGCCATTTTTCGTTATAAACTGTATTTTTCTGATAGTTAGGATTCCACCAAGAATCCGTCCAGGTCTTTTTGCCATTGATACTCATATCATTGATAACCACAATATTATTTGATGATTGGGCAGGAGATGGGCCAATCATGGTAGCAGATTTTGGAGCACTAATACCTCCAACTTCTTTTTCTTAAGCCAAGAAGGAGAATGTCTGACACACACTAAGCAATGGGCTATGGTGAATTAAAGAATATGTATGAACAACTGAAATAGCACTACCGCTGAAAATTGATTCACTTTGATGTCCACAAAGCCCTCGGCTGCTGCTGTCAGGAGTGCCAAGCAGAAACTCCATATTGTAAGAGCATCTTGTATCAACTGGTAGAACTATAGTTCACTTTTCACACCATGTAAATTGATGTTATGAGGCCATTAACCACCAGTCAAGTATTAAATATTTTGTGAGAGGTCATCAGTATCTTAATAAATGGGTTGAAGACAAGCATATCAGAGAACCGGAGGCTGCAATGAGTGCCAAATTGGTTTAAGAGAACATAATTTATAAACACAGATTCTTCAATTCCTTCTAATAGATAATGGTATTAACTTCACTTCACATATGATCATAGATGTTAATGATCTTATGAGGGTCTTCGGGGTCCTGTTGATGCCATAAAACCCTAAAATCAATGGTATGGTGGAACGGTCTATGGCAATTTGTTTGGAATCCTACAAAAATTCGCATCAGTAAATCAACAAGTTGGAACTTCCTCCTAACTTCTGCCATCTTCGCATTGAACACCATATTCCACTAGTATAAGGGAAAGTTGCCTTTAAACTCCTTTATGGGTGATAACCTGATTTTCCAACAATCATGTACTGCATTCATGAAGGAATAATGCACAGTCAGTACTTGGAGGATATTGCTTAGATGCTGATTGTGCTTCAAACTGAGGCTGATTATAGTGATGGCCCTGAAAATGAAATGTATAGAGCATAACAATAAGAATTGCCATCTGATGCCCTGCCTTAGATTAATGGAGTGAGTGTTGACTATAATAACTATTGGTTCAATAAGATGATCAAGCTTGAACACATCTAGAAAGGGCTATTTGAGATCATAAAGAAGACTTCAACTAACACATATATGCTCAAATACCCTATCAAAGAACATATTATCAACTGAGTATATGATAAGTTAAAAAGTATCTCTAGAGTACGCGGAGATGCCAGACCTTCTCCAATCAATAATTCTACAGCCAGCCACTGGCAATTACTCGATCCCCTATATTTGGTCAAGTGGGTTAATTGTTGAGCTTTTGTTTGACCAACCATAGGATGTTGCCACCAGCCCTATTACCCCCAAACCCTTTAGACCTCGCCTTTACCTTTGTCCTGCTATCTATATCCTTTGGCAGATCAATACCATATGAGATACCATCAGATATGTCACTAGAAATTTCTGACCCAACTTTTCAGCTTTTTTAAATTTGCAAAATGTTAATATTTGGTAGATCAAACCTTATTACTTGCCAGCTCCTAAAACCAGTTTCGTTTTCATCAATCAAAGATTATCAATATCATTCATTTGAATTTGCCTTGAACATTGCCTGTTGATTGATACCCTTAATATACTTCCAAGGTTGAACTGACTACCCCAAGATGTGCCAAATTTTGGATGGACCACCATCAGGTTTTAGAGAGCTTGATCCACTGGCTATTAACAGACCATAAGGAGGAAACTCTATAAGATTTGGATCTGGGAAGTAAGCTGACTAACTAGAGGTGAAGGTATAAACTGGTGTGGCTCAGCATGAAAAGGTGTATATGCGGTGACGCACAATTTAAAGAACATCATCAATAATGGATTCCAAGCTGGATTACATACTGAGACATAGCAAATTTAGAGAATAAATCTTTATAAAGGCGTATATTTTGTAAAAAATTACAATTTTTGAAGTACGCTGTCTTCAAAAAGTTGTACCTACTTGATGTGCAAACATACATGTGTCTATCTTGCCTATTTGCAGTCTGATCGCAACTGGCAAAAAAGTGTTTATTCCTGGATCAGCACTATTGCTTAGCTCAGAGGACACTGTTTCAACATAATTTCATTGAGCTCTTTAATCCAATTATCTTATTATTTTTTGACATATTTTAGTTTATTTAAGATTAGTTGAGAGCGGCTGTACTACTTTTTACTCCATCTAAACTTTCAATGCTGAAATCTTGGCTTTGCAAATGCTGACTTGGATTCCAAGGTAAGTACAAATTTGTTCTATAAAAGTGAGTTAGTAATAGGTGAACTCAATACCCCCCTTGGGTTGGGACCATCTAGTACTAAAAAAAAAAAAAATAGGTGAACTCAATAAACACATGCATGTTTTAAAATTTTCAACTAGTGCCTCCAAAGTGAAGTTAGGGTAAATAGGATGACCATTAGAATAATACCGTATACTGGGGCGATTTACTCCATCTTCCTATGTAAATCCTCAATCTTTGCTGATATCACACATCTCACAGATTTTCAGCACCCTCAGCGCGTGAGGTAAGGACCCAGGGGGCAGGAGGCCTTTCAATCCTAGTGGCCCTTCTGCTCTTTCAGAGCCACTAGCCCTCTAGGTCCTTTAAGATCTCAGGACCTGTCAGAACTATCATCTTTAGTGGGTCTTGAACTCTTGATGCTGTTAATAGTTCCTGACATCGTTGTTGCAATACTTCAACAAATTCCTCCATCTTTATCATATGTTGCACCAAAGATGACTTAAGATTCTGGATTCAGGCAGTATATTTAAGGAGTTTTGCCGCACATATTTGCGTATTCACTTTTTACACCTTTTAAACAGTTGTTAGTTTATTGTCCATGTAGTCTGAATTTCAGAGTCCAGTAGAGCAATATGGTTCCAAGCACTAATAATGAGGAGTATATTATTCTAGATTTCCTCACGCTTGTCTTGGATAAAACAGAAGAGATAAATAAAAGTTAACAAGGTTGAAGTGAAGATCTGCATCATTTTTCTTTGATGTAACGCCTCTTGATAAAGTCCTACTATCTATAGGATGTTATGAGATCTGGATGTATGGGCAGGCGGAGGTATGGTTTCACCTAAATGACCAATTTTTGGTATCAAGGGTAGTTGAGCCATAAAGCCATTACATGTAGGAGGATATTACTGTATCAGGATGGCTGGATTGCTCTTCAGTCAAGTAAATCCCATCCAGAAGCTTCTGGATGTTACCGCTAATGTTGTCAGGCTGAAGGTATTATTTTTATGGTCTAGCAAAGGCAAATTAAACTCAAAGGTAGTCATAACTCTAAGCTCTCAGGTTATATGGAGATATCTAATATTGAGATGTATTAATCCATCTAGGTAAACTTTCTAACCCATTAGAGTGGGGAGAAATTATTTATAATGACCATTTTGCAATCAATGTTTTCAATGATAAAAGCTTGGGGTCCCATGTAGTGAGAACAAGTCTCAGCTTCAGCTTAATAATTTATTAAAGAGTAAATTCGTAGTTTCCTTTAGAAGTCGTTTATGGAGATTCTAGCTTCCTTTAGGATGGCATTAAGTGGGAGAATGGCTCCTTAAAGGCGATGGCCAAGCACTTTCACATTCATTAGTGTCCACTTTTGACAATTATTCATGTTCTATACTCATAATGCTTATGCCAATAGACTTCAAAAGGAATTTTCTTTATACATTTTAAAACTAATAAAGAATTTGAAACCCTTTATTAGTTCATTATTATTTAATATTTCTAGTATGTGTGAGGTCCATGTGACAAAAAGAACGCCTGGGTCCTCCCCAGTCAGGTCGTTGCTTCTCATTTAATATGATGGTTGAGAATGATTATCTTCCATCGTTTACGTCTAAATTATTGTGCCCCATTGTCCTGGCTTCTGAGTTATGGCTCTATGATTTAGGATGCAGTCTTACCCAGGTCGTCAATAGGCGGCTCAGTCCAGGTCATTTTTAGGATTAGGGAGGGCCAAAGAAAACAAGGCTATTGGTGCTGGCTTCCAAACACCCCAACAGTGGCTTTAGAATACTAGGTGACGCCCTACCTTTAAGGATCAACTCAAGGGAGGGGGAAGAGGGTTTTGGGTTTCCTGAGCTGGTGAAGGTGATGAGGAGGTATTTTCAACGTTATTAAAACTACTGCACTCAGCAAATTTGAACAGATAATTCTAACATTAGTATCCTTCTTCAATGACACTTACTGTTTAGGTTATATTTAATAAATATTATAAACTACAAATTTTGGAAGTAAATTTTGGAAGTAAATTTTTGTATAGTAAAAATGTTACAAGCAACCTAACGCACTAACATTACCAGATTTCTGGTTTTATGTTATGCTGGGGAGGGGGGATTTACTGAGCCTAATTTAATAGTAGAAAACAGTTGTCAATTTCAAATACCATAACTTTCCGTTTTAAAACACCATCATTTCAACTCATTAAGATTAGGTATCATTGCCTTGATCAAATCCTCATAGCAAAAAAATCTACCAGGGTTCTTACACTATTCTTGGGTTTTTTTAGTAAGTTTCAAATCACTTATTATTTTGGAAACACTTTTAGTGAAAAGCTAGCCCATTTCTGACCTTTACTCTTCAGCTTTTGTCTAAATTTGAATTACTAAGTATATCTTTCTATTTGAGATGTCTGATTGAGTCACCTGTTGAAGATGGGAAATGGGAACCGTGTTGTTGAGCTTCTTATAGTGTTCAAAATTATACAGAATCGTCCTGATTTTTTCCATATAGTACTTTTCAGATTTAGAAGCAATAGTGTGCTTAAGAGTATTTAAGGGAAGGAACATGGGAAGCATGGAGGAGCAGCGGCTATCTTCTCTTGTTCAGAGCATGCCCTATGTCAGATATTGGATAAGTGGAAGGGTTTTGTTGTTTATTCTTTTTAATCCTTAGAGGGTACATAAACTGGTTTAAATTAATCTTAGGAGCCAAGGGCCTTACATTATGCTTTCCTAAAAGGACAGGATCTAGCTTTCAGGGGCGTTGGCCAAAGCGTAATTCTTATGAGAGGTGGGGAGTTTAATGGTTGCATTGGCGGCTTTCCTTAGTAAAGAAAGTGAAGGTATCTTAGGGTTAACCTTGTGGAACTCCTCAATCAACTTTTGAATAAGCTTTTTATAATCGTTGGAAGGCAAAATATCTTGATAAGATGGGAACCCTTTCCACGATACCAGGTAATGTAAATTGCGTTTGTATATTTATGAAATCTAAGTAAAGCTCCATTACAGATCTGGTTCACCTCTACCATGATGGACTCTATTTCCATGGGCTTCTGTCCTTTGAATGGGGACAAGGAAGAAGCGTGAAAGAAGTTATGGATCGTGCGCTGGGTGCAGTTCCATGTGGTATATGCTGTTATTCTACATCTAGGAGATTGGGAAGGAACCTTCTCGCTTGAAAGCTAGATTGCGGCATGACAATTTAAGGTGCAAATTATGGGTATCAACCATAACTAAATAACATATTTGGTAATCTGTGGCCTCATAGAGTGTTTTTTTGTTGGCAAACTACTTGCATTGTTGTTTGCATTAGTCAACTGTTGCTGGACCTGAAGATGCTCCTTATGGATGTTCTCAGCAAAGTTTTCCACTGATGGGATATTATTGCAGATTTGAGGGCCCATTGGCAAGGCATAATTGCATCCCAAGTTAGCATACATGGGCAATAACATGTTGATGCATTTAGGGAGTTATCTTATAAAACTTGGCCAAAGGTAGGTTTGCTGCCCAGTGTCCTGAGAGATGGTGGCATAACATTGTAGATATTGCTCATTGACTAATTGGCTCACTTAGTTTGGTCATCAACTTGAGGATAATATGTCAATAATCTGCAGTATTTTATCTTCAGCAAGCTGCAAAAGCCTCCCAAAATCATTAAGTAAACTGAATGCCTCTATTGGTGATTACCTCTTGGGGCAATCTAAACAAGGCAAGAACATGGGTAACAAACAGCCGTTCCATCTCTTCAGAAGTTATGGTTTTCAGTCAGGGAATGAAGAAGCAATATTTTGTGAAGCAATCCACCACTACCATGACCTCATCATACCCTTTAGATGTTGGAAATCCTACAGTGAGCTACCCTTGATATTGAGGCACATGGCCCTTCAGCTTGTTGGAGGGGGTGTAGAAGACCATTAAACCCTGTTCTGTCTTATTTGGAATGAGAACGCTTAATGCAACCTTCTATCTAAGCAGGGACATCCTTTGTGAAACCATTTTAATCTTACATACTTTTAACTAAGTTAATGCGTTTCTTCATAAAATAATGCACTATGGTTGGGGGATTATAATGTTCTCTTATGACCCTGGAACGTAGGCCATAAGTAACTTAGACTTTATCATGAGGATAGAACCCCTATCCTTCTGTGAACACCATCTGGATGGGACTTTACCCACGTCAATCTTTGCCAGGAAGACGCAATCCTCAGGGTCTAAAAACTGGGATGCCAAAATGACATCAAGACGGGATCTTTCTCTATTAGGAGTGCTGGAACTGGATCAGAAGAATGACCTTTGATACTGAGTCAGATGAAGGAGATGGGGTGACGTTGGGTTTAGAACCACAGGATTTGGCTTTAGTTTTGAGGTGGGAGAAACCACTGCATCAATGGAAAGCGTTGTGGGGTCCATAATCAGTTTTAAAGGAATTACTGTGACTAAGTCAGAGTCTTTTAAAGAAGGACCCATTATGAAATTACTTCTCAGGATTTTTGGTAGTTTATGGGCAGCCCTTTGTCAAAATCATATTTGAAGTTAAAATTTACCAGGTCCTGGTGGGACCTGATTTGCCTGTTAGCTAACTTTTGGGTTTTGTGAGAGTATAAAAGAGACTTATGATCTTACGCACAAACACTAGAAGTTTAATGCCCTGTAAGAGGTACCACTAGTGCATTAATGACCTTAACCTCAGCCAATTTTTTATCATAGGTGTTCTAAGCGCTTTCCGTGACATTAAACTTTTTAAAAATGTAAGAAACCATATGTTCCCTCCTCTCATGTTCTTATAAAAGAATGTCACCAACTGCTGTGCCTGAGGTGTCGCAAGCCACAATAAAGAGCTTATCTTCATCAGCATGACGCAAAACATGAGTGGTAGTGAAAAATTCCTTTAAAGCATCAAAATCTTGTTTTCACTCTGGGTCCAAATGAAAGTAGCATTCTTACCTGTGGGGGTATAGAGATAATAGCTCAGAAATAGCTAGTAAAAACATCTTTATAATTTAACAGACCCTAGGAAGCTACGCAGTTGTTTCTTCATCTCAGGGATAGGCCACTATTAGATGGCCTCTGGTTTTAAAGGTTCAGTATCATGAACATCTTATAGCAATAGGTTCACAGAAACTGCACTTCATCTTTAAAAACTCACACTTATGGCTTTTTAACTAACCCAGCCTTACTAAGGTCTGCAATAACAGCCACCTGATTTTTGGCATGTTGTTCTGCATTGGGGGGAGTAGATCAGATATTATACAAGTATGCAATTGCTCAGTAGAACCTGTGATCCCCCAAGGCATCAGCAATGTGGCACTGGAAAACTGCTAGCGCGTCTTTCAAGCTAAAGGGAATTACCTTGTACTGGTATCTTCAAAATTACATTTGGATGGCAGTCAGTCATTGCTAGTCAAACTTCACTTTCATGTGATGAATTCCATTAACCAGGTCAAGTTTAAAGAAGACATATACCTTAAAAATGTCCTGAGCGATAGCAGCTCTGATGGAAGGAGATAAGGATCTGAGAAAGTGACGTTATTCAGGTGCCCGTAGTCCACACAGGGTTTCAGTGTACCATCAGGTTTCTGCATGAATACAATTGGTGGTGATAAAGGGATGATTTTCTTGATTATCAAATCCTTCCTTACCATGTCGTCAATCCAGATATAAATTCTTGATCTTCTTCAGCTTTGTAGGGATATAAGGGGCAATTTTTTGATAATATCAACCGTCATCTGGAAGCTCAATTCTAATCCAAAGTAACTGAGCAACTGATATGCACCTTCTAAATCAAAAATTGGCTTTAAAGGGAGAGATTATGAGCTAAATTAGGTAACTCAGGCACAACATTGGTGGAAGAGTATTCCACTGTTTCCTCCACAGCATTCCTTGTTGTTAATGTGGGTAGGAGGGGAATTTCACCTGAAAGAAATTTGGAGGTAAATGCTATCATGTTCTGCTCTAAGTCAATACTCACTGACTGGCGGTGCCAACACCCTACTCCTAAAATAATAGGTATAATAACTCATGTATTGCTTAAAAGTTTGCCACAAACTTATACTCATGGTTAATAAAAGGCTGAGGTTTGCGCAGGCAAAGTGTGGTATGGGAATACTAGATGCTCATAACAGGTGCTCCTGGTACAGCTTAAAGATTAACGCATGCACAACTTTCAGATCAATTTAAACCATGTAGCCCTATTGTACACAAGGTCAGTTACTCTTACCTTGAGCTGTTTTACTGTAATATTAAAGGAGAACAAGAAGTCAGTGCAGTTAAAGTTATTTAACTCATTAAAAAAGGGTGAGCTTTAATTTTTTAGTTGAAACCCTTCCACTTCTTAGTGAATCTATTTATTAACTGAGTGGTTTTAATAGCAGCCCTAGCATATGACAGAGGAGCGTAGTCATGCTCTTCATGGTCTGATAAAGGCCATACACCAGAAAGATCGTCATACATCGTGTTAACCCATTGATGATCTTCAACCTGGAAACCCAGAGATATGTGATAGGCTGTTATTTCTGGATCCGCGGGTTCTACAATTAATGCATTCCTTATCAAAATGTTCAATTTGATATATCTCTGCAAAAAATTAAGTTCTTAGCGCAAGAAGGTTCCATATGAATCAAAATGGATTTTTCAACACTATGGGTGAGGATTTAGTGTGCATTTGAGCGTTAACGGAGTTGTTTTCCTTGAGCATATGCCCCATATTTCTGTACTCTGTCTCGCTTTTTACATTTAGGTTGGGTTAATTTGTTGGGATTTAAGCGAGCCAAGAGAAAACTGGGCTGTTGGTGCTAGTATCTGAGAACCCCAACAGTGGCTCCACTGCTAGGTGACGCCCTGCCTTTGATGATAAACTCAGGGAAGGTGGGAGAGAGGTTGTGAGTTTCCTGCGCTAGTGAGGGTGAAGGGGAGGTATTCTCACCGTTATTCAAACTATTTTTAGCACTAGGTGATCTAACCTAATGGGGGGATACACCAATCTCCCGTTATTCAAATTATGCACTCAAAAAAGTTGAATAATAATTCTGCCATAGTATCTTTAATAGTGACACCTACCATTGTATATATATGTAATAATAAACTACAATTTCTAGAAAAATTTAATATATGAAAAAGTTGTAAATAATCCAACACCCTACCATTACCATGTTGCTAGTTTTATGTTGTGCTGGGGGTGTTACTAAGCTAAATTTTGATAATAGAAAACTAATGCTAATTTTGAATACCATGATTTGCAGATCCAAACTCTTAATTCTGATACAATAATATTGTTTATTGTTGCCTCAATTGTTGCCCATAGTAACAATATTAGCGTGAGTTTCTGCGCTTTTCCCAAATTGTTATATAAAGTTACAAATATTTAAACTTTTTTTTGACAATTTCAGAATTTAGTGACAGGTTTGAACTCTTTTCGACCTTTACTCCCTAACTTCTTGCCCAAATTTTATTTACTAATTATATTTTCCATTCAAAACGCCTTATTGAGCCACCTGTTGAGGTTGGAAATTGAGGACTATGTTGTTAAGATTCAATAATCTTCCTATCTACACAGAGCTGTCTAATATTTTCCTATAGTACTATTCAGATTTGAAAACTAGTGTGGGCTTAGGAGCAGAACAGGAAAAAAACTTGGGAAGCAGGAAAGATCAACGGTTACTTATCACTCAACCAGCGTATGTCAGGCAAACGGCAAGTTAGAATTAAACCAGCCTGCCAGCCTAGGTGCTGAAGCACCCAAATGGCAAACCAGAATGTTAAAGGCTTTGCTGCTGGTACAACGGTTATGAAACTTGAAAGGAGTTCTGTCAATAATTGCTGATAATCCATAATCTCATAGAGACACTGAATGAAGTACCAGATGAGTATGGCCATAAACCCTGAGGGGTGTAAGAATGCTGGCAGAAAGGGCGGTTTATTTTTCAACATAATAATAAAAAAACTATAGTTGGGAAAAAAATTTTAATGGAAAAATAAAAGAATAAAATTGACTAACAATTTCTCAGTGTGATGCAACTGATTAAATAGTGGTCGATTTGATGTGGGAACAAGCTGGGATTGGGTCCCTCAAGTTTGACCTAACCAGCAATTTTTTGGGAAAGGGGACAGATAAGCTCAATGGGAACTGACATCAAAGGATTTGGCAGAAGGCCGAGTCACTGTCAGTTTGACCTAAAATGCCTGAACTAAGGCTCAACTGAATTTCCATCAGTTGGCATGACAGCATCTGGCCCAATAAGCAATGGGAATTCCTCAGGGCCACCCCATGTAAGGGAGGTCCCAATTGGTTGGAAATGGATTCAGGATGCCCAACCCACCCATGCCCAGTCGCTGGGCCATTTTTTTGGTCAAAAGAGTTGCAT
Organism: Massospora cicadina; assembly: GCA_022478985.1. Taxonomy (NCBI): domain Eukaryota; kingdom Fungi; phylum Entomophthoromycota; class Entomophthoromycetes; order Entomophthorales; family Entomophthoraceae; genus Massospora; species Massospora cicadina. The sequence continues at coordinate 42,178 of JAKSZP010000200.1, forward strand.
CAGCCGCAACTCCTGATTTACCAGATGGAAGCTTCAAACTATCATCAATGGTATCTGGCGATGCTACCTGAAAGTCGGGGATTATCCTCAACAATTTTGAGAGGGGGTTAGTTTTGATAATTGCACTGCTGGCCAAATCAAAACCGTTGGCAATTCCACCCAATAATTCAATCTTAGTCCCTTTTTGATTATGAGGTTTATGATTGTCAGGCTTGATTTCCATCAGTTTCAGACCAAACAACTTTGATTTGGTGATCTCAGTGCATATTTCCCTGATCTGGTGGACAAGTTCAGCTGAGGTGAACGTGGGCACTGGGGGAGGAATCTGAAGAGGGAGAGCTGTTACCCAGCGCTCATCTACCATGTGGATGAGGTTACCCTGGTTAACGAGGGGTACAGCCACCCTCTTTGGACCCTTTTACTCAGAAAAGGGAAGATTGCCCGATCCATACACAGGGGACGTTCCCTGGGACTTACATTACCCTTTCCTTTTACCAAAGGAAGGGCGCCACCACTGGGAAACTGCACGAGGGCCACATTTTTGCAAGCCTTGGGCAATTTGATCACCATTACAGTTGTAACTTTTTGGGGGGATGGGGAGCAGCGGGATGGGACTCATGAAATGCCTCGACCATCTCCATGCAATTAGCGCAATTGTGAGCCTTGACCCAACTATTCTCATAGGTTGGATACCCTTTCCACTCAACGAGATATTGAACTGACCGCCAGGATTTGTGGGGTATGCCAAGATGTTGTCCACCTCAGCTTCCTCTGCATCCTCTATCAAGATTGGTTCAGGTTTGGTGGGAATGACCCCCTTGAACGGGACAACTGAGAAACGTGGAAGATGGGGTGCTGTTTTTAATGAGCTGGCAGTTTATCCAGAAAGCACCATTCCCCAAGTCTTCTACCACTAGATGGGGACCTGAACGCTTGCTTGCAAACTTCTGGGAAGGTACCTGCATCCGCAGATGGCAAGTATCTAACATAACATGTGAGCACACCATTATATCATGACCAGGAAGCTGATTACGATCCACAAACTGTTTATAATCATCAATAGCCTTTGTGAGATGCACCCGCACTAAGTACTGGGTAGACCAGATGTGCTCAACATGATCTGCAGCAGCAGGAACCTCAGGATGCAGACAGGGACTGACTGAAAAAGAGGGATTGTAACCGTTCATCACTTTATAGGGAGAAAACCCCATAGAAGCGTGATTTCCTTTATTATAGGAAAATTGGGCAAGAGGGAGGTCATCAGCCAAGGTATCTTGTGTGGCTACCATGTAACAACGCAGATACTGTTCCAAGATTTGGCTAACCCACTTGGTTTGTCCATCAGACTGAGGGTAGTACGTGATGGAATGGCAGGGGGTGATTTTTAAAAAATGGATAAAAGCTCATTCCAGAACCATGCTGTAAATTGGGGCCCATGGTCACTGATGATCTCCTGCGGAAGACCAAACATCAAGAACACATGGCATACAAAGAGACAAGAGATCTCTTTGAATGAGATTTTGGAAGCACAGGGAATAAATAGGGAAAATTTTGTGAAGCGATTGACCACCACCATCACTGCTGTAAACCCATTAGAAGAGTGGAGTTCAACAATAATATTTATGGACACTTATGTCCATGGACCCTCCGCCTGTTGTAAGGGGTGTAGGAGGCCGTTTCTTCCAGAGCAATCTGATTTAGCCCAAGCACAAGTAACACAATCAGCGATCCAGACCAGAACTTCATTAGTTAAACCTGCCCAATTGTAAGTCCACTTGATCAAATCAATGCATTTCTTATTGCCCGGATGGCCAATTGTGGGAATGTTGTGATGCGCATGAAATACTTTGGCTCTGAAGAGAGGGGAACTCAAATTCGTGACCTAAAATAAATTGAGGCCCTCCACCAAGGAATACATGGAGTGTTTATGATTTTTAATGGGCAATTGTTTGAATAACTCCGCTCCTTTGGGGCAAGTCATCTGGGCAGCTAATACCTGTGCAACTAGAGAGGCGTTGGGAACCATGGCAACTGAAAAAACAACAGGGGGAACAATTGACAAGATCTGAGTGGCGGGGATCACAGTAACAAGGTCTACTTCTTCTGAGTTTAAGGAACAGTGGACTGGGTTGCAGCTAAGAAGATTAGGAAGTACGTTAAGCGCACCTTTTACAAATTCATATTTGAAATTAAAACAGCACAAGTCCTGATAGATGTGAGCTTGCCTATCACCAGTTTCTGGGGTTTATGGAAATACAAAAGGTCTTGGTGATCCATGCGCACAGTTAACTCATGCTGGGCACCCTGTAACAGATACTTCAATGAGTCAAAGCCCATGCTACAGCTGCCAACTCCTTATTGTAAATGGCCCAGGATTGCTCCATAGAGGAAAATTTTCAGAAAAAGTAGGTGACCGGATGTCCCAAGCCATCATGCTCTTGGAGCAGAACTGCCCCACTGCCACTGAGAAGGCATTGCATGCAACAATATATGGTTTGGAGGGGTCCGCATGCTTCAAGACAGGTGGAGATAAAAACACCTCATTGATTGATCAAACGCCTGCTGGCACTTGGGTGTCCAGCAGAAAGGCACATTTTTACCCGTGAGGGGGTAAAGCGGAGCAGCAAACTGGGAAAGGGCTGGGGAAAATTTCTTTAGGAAAATAATGGTACCCAAGAAACTCCGCAATTATTTCTGGGTTGTTGGAGTCAGCCACTTGCATATTGCATCTAGCTTATTGGGCGGAATTGCATAACCATCTTTTAAGACCAGGTTCCCAAGAAAGTTAACTTCCTCATTATAAAACTCATATTTTAAAGGCTTGACAAACAGGACCACCTTGTGCAAAGCAGCCACAACTGATTCTAAGTCTTCAGCTTGTTGTTCAGGAGTTGGTGAATGAACCAAGATGTCATCATTATATCTGAATGCACATGTAAACTGGAGTTCACCCAGCACACTATCAATCATTCTTCGGAAGGTGGCTGGCGCATTCTTCAGCCTGAAGGGCATTACGCGGAACTGAAAGATACATCATTTGGTTCAAATTGCAGTAAGCCATTATTGACCTTCCATCACCCTTATTTGGTTAAAGGCATTTACAAGATCAAGCTTGGAGAACACATTAGATTTTGCAATTGATTGACTGATAGTCTGCTCAAGGGGTAAAGGGTAGGGATCACTCACTGTAATTTTATTTAGGTGACCATAATCTATGCAGGGATAAAGAACCATCAGCATTTTTGCAAAAACGATGGGGGAGGCGATTGGCAACATCTCTTTAAACAACCATCCTTCTTGAGCATATTGTTTAACCAGGTGTTTAGAGCAGCCTCCTCTTCTGCCTTGTGTGAATACAAATGGCAATTGATGTTCACCAACTGTACCATTGTTCAGAATCCTAAATCAAATTTCGTGTGAGGTGTAAGATGATCCACCTTCTCAGAATCAAAGATACTTTGATAGCGCATCAATACTTTGAGAAAATTGGATGAAAAGCCCAAAGATGAAACGAGGGAAGTTATGGAGCTACGGCCTTATGTTTTCTTGAGAGTATTAACTAAGGAAAATTCTCCCTTCACTTGATCATTGGCAAAGACAACATATTTGACTCCAGATGATTCTTAACATGTTTCCTATGCCACCATCCAACCCCCAAGATAACCAGAAACACCAAGTTTGGCATTGTTGTGAACCGATCACAAAATCTGAACTGATGTACTGAGAAGGAACTAGCTATTGGACTAGGTATGAGGTCTGAGAGGCTGAAGAAGCAACCATCACTGAAGGACCTACATCCAGGTCAAGCTCCAATTGTTGGGCTAGTTCAACACTCATAAAATTGCCCGCGTTTCTGATATTCACCAAAGCCTCAAAGGAAACTTGATGGAACCTGACACTAATCTTCATGGGTAGTAAGAAGTAAGCAAAGTTCTCTTTATTGGTAGCTGTAGTTGAATCCAGTGATACTGAAGAGATGGTAGTAGAGTTGGGAGAAACCACTAGGGTCATAGTAGGAGTAAGCTTGTCGCAAGTTGGATTATCAGAACATACTGTCATGGGCACAAGAGCCATGGCAACTATGGGATGTGGATTGGACAGTTTAAGTGGTACTAGGCCAACATAGCCAGGGTAAATTTTCTTCACAACCTGGTTTAGTTGAAAAGAAGGGACAGTTGCTGCGCCAATATCTATGAGATAGGTGGAAATGGTTAGTAATATTGGTTGGTCAATTATGTCAGGCAAACAGCAAGTTAGAATTAGACCAGCCTGTCAGCCTAGGTGCTGAAGCACCCAAATGGCAAACCAGAATGTTAAAGGCTTTGCTGCTGGTACAACGGTTATGAAACTTGAAAGGAGTTCTTCCAATAATTGCTGATTAGCCATAATCTCATAAAAACACAGAATGAAGTACCATATGAATATGGCCATAAACTCCAAGGGGTGTGGGAATGCTGGCAGAAAGGGCGGTTTATTTTTCAACATAATAATAAAAAAACTAGAGTTGGGGAAAGTATTTTTTAATAGTAAAATAAAGGAAGAAAATTGACCAACAATTTCTCAGTATGATACAACTGATTAAATAGTGGTCAATTGATACGGGAACAAGCCAGGATTAGGTCCCTCAAGTTTGACCTAACCAGCAATTTTTTGGGAAAGGGGACAGATAAGCTCAATGGGAACTGACATCAAAGGATTTGGCAGAAGGCTGAGTCACTGTCAGTTTGACCTAAAATGCCTGAACTAAGGCTCAACTGAATTTCCAGCAGTTGGCATGACAGCATCTGGCCCAATAAGCAATTGGAATTCCTCAGGGCCACCCCATGTAGGGGAGGTCCCAATTGGTTGGAAATGGATTCAGGATGCCCAACCCACCCATGCCCAGTCGCTGGGCCATTTTTTTGGTCAAAAGAGTTGCATCAGCTGCAACTCCTGATTTACCAGATGGAAGCTTCAAACTATCATCAATGGTGCCTGGTGATGCTACCTGAAAGTCGGGGATCATCCTCAACAATTTTGAGAGGGGGTTAGTTTTGATAATTGCACTGCTGGCCAAATCAAAACCGTTGGCAACTCTACCCAATAATTCAATCTTAGTCCCTTTTTGATTATGAGGTTTATGATTGTCAGGATTGATTTCCATCAGTTTTGGACCAATTGACTTTAATTCAGTAATCTCAGCGGTGAATTCCCTGATCTGGTGGACAAGTTCAGCTGAGGTGAACGTGGGCACTGAGGGAGGAATCTGAAGAGGGAGAGCTGTTACCCAGCGCTCGTCTACCATGTGGGTGAGGTCACCCTGGGTAATAAGGGGTACAGCCACCCTCTTTAGACCCTTTTTACTTGGAAATGGGAAGATTGCCCAATCCATGCACAGGGGACGTTCCCCAGGACTTACAGGGTATTTTCTTAAGTCAGAAATTGGGTAATAGAAGGGCTTTGGTGTATGACCCTTTTTAGTCCTGAAAGGGTATATACCCATTCCAGCTTGATAGTAGGAGTCAAGGGCCTTACAGTCATACATTTAAGCACTTCCTGAATCCCCTAGTATTTATTTTGCATATTCAATGGCAATAAATCATTAAGAAACAAGATAATTGACTCATCAAGGCTCAAATCTGTATAAGGACATTCAAAATGATCTTTACTTTGATTTTTAAAAGGTTCAAATTACACACCATCACAAATCATGAAAATTACATATTAAGAACTACATAATCTAATTTTATCTATTTGGGGCGTGATGACCTGAGACAATACCATACCAATTAATAGGTAAATGAGAATGGAAGATAAATCCTGGCAAACCTCATCATGCAGTGTTCTAATAGGCCAGGAACTCCATGGACAGCCTTGCTATTTGCCATCTTGGTTTGGAACATTGATGCACAACGCCAACACAGTCATAAATCGTCCCTTAATCAACGTTCATCTATTAGACTCAAACTTGGGATGCAGCGGTCATTGAGTCCATACATACTATTGGGGCACTCTCTCCTTACTTTATTATATTCATGTTAAGTTTAGTAATACTACTGTGATTTCTGTTCTTATTTTGACTTTACCTTTTCCACTTCTTCAATAGCCCGTTCTGATTAAATATTCCACAGCCAAATCAAGCACCTGACCTTCAAAGGTAAAGTACCTCTTGTTTTATAAAAGTCTTAAAGTTTTGGTAAATAAAATTAAGTGCAACCAATTGTGGCATGCTCCATCATCTCTCACATCTTCAATTTATGCGCAATTTTTTAATCTGAACTTTTTCTAAGTGTGACCTTAAAAATATCCTACAACCAGAGAAGAAACCACATAGTTGTAGCACCCAAAAATCTCATAGCCAACTACCAAAAGCTCATCCCCCTTTTACTATAAAAGTGCTCTCACTTGTGAGGATACTGGCCTATTTTGCTTTCCCATTCCACGTTTTTAAATGAAAAAATCCGTTCTGATCAATTGTTTTGTCATTTTTGTTAAGATAATCTTTGACATCATGAAATGCAGTGTGACCAACATGCCCTTGCTAAGATGGCTGACCTTTATTGGATAGAGGGCTTTGGAGCCTTACTACTCCTAGTTGCTTAGTTATCAAGGTAATTCCTCAGGAACTGTGAGTCAACATCCAAATAAATCTTTGGCTCACCTTGACCTTAAAGTATGTCTTGAGTTTATATCTCAAGAGAGCCTGATTCAAACTATAAGTTGTTTTAGAATTGTGAGTGTTTTAGCTTGAGATAGTCTAGAGCCACCTAAAAACCATTTACAATGAGACAAAAGTTAATCAATAGTAGATTCTTTGTAAATATATATATCTCTATAATTACATTCTAGTACATAGTTATGTGTAAAAAGAACTCATTAAAAAATTTCTTGATGAACTTCTCATGAAGCCCAATCCCATATAAGCTGAACTGATACACTACCATATTTCAAGTGTATGATGATTAATAATCTTGAAAATTAAAACTATTATATTAAGTATTGCTTAGATTAAAACTCTTTAATTAAAAAAGCTTGATTAGTATTAAGAATAACTGATTATATCTTCCTTACTTTTTGAAGACTTATGTGCAATGGCTTTATGCTTGATATTGGTGAGGCCTTTAATTTACTTATCTATAATGCTATAAGAATGGACATTGCTATTAAATCTGTCTATTTCAGCAATATTTATACAGGCAATATAAAATCCCTGTCAACATAATATAACTGATCTATTACTTCTACTTCAGCATCTATTATCTAAAGCACTATCTTTATTATTGAACAACATATCAACCATCTACAGAATATTTATTCATCTAATATTATGCTTACCTCAAACTTTCTTTGCATACTATAAGACTATCAAATAGTATTTTTTAGTAATATTACTATGAACTGTGTTCCAAAAACACATTTTTTGGATGCAAAGATAAACAGTAAACTTACATAAATAGCCCATGTATAAAATAACACTACAAGACTGAACCATCTAATTTGATTTGTATACTATCTCAAATTTTGACATTAAATTATGTCTTTTTAGAAAACTCATTATTCTCTGGACATCAGCACCTAATGTTACCATGAGTTGAAAGATATCATAAGCTTTGTGGTGCCAACATGATAAGCAGCTTTATAAGTTCTATAATCATATTTGTGGTAAAAATTTTATCAAACTTTATATAACAGCTAATGATGTAAACTACTCTGGCATATGATCAAATACTCAAGACCCAGTATATAACATATATCATCCATATTTACATATTTTCTTTAGAATCATGTTTATTGTAGTGATGTTAGCTTTTAGGTCAAAAGCTGATTAGGATGATTTTTTTAATCTTAACATAAAATTATACAGAGGTGGAAGGCGAGTCGGTAAGGGCGTACGGCTACCAACCTGAAGGTTGCGGGTTCGATTCCTGCCCTTCGCATATCGATCGGGGTGCCAGCCAAAGGAAGCTATTGGCGGTTAGTAGGTCTAATAACACGTAAACCTTACCCATGACGTAACCAGAAAAATTTGAGTCCCGATCCGGAGGTGGAAAAACTTTCTTCGGCGGAGTTGACCCTGTTCAGGTTTCATGTCGCTTCTTTCTTTCGGTAATGCCTGTCCCCTGGTCGGCTTGCCTCGGTTAAATAAAACAAAATTGTACATGATTTTGGTATGCATAAGATCAAATCAACACTAAATATATAAAAGTAATATACCACTTCTTATTGAAAGCCACTTCAGATAGATTATTAGCTATAAACACCACTATTTATATAGTATTTTTGCTTTATGTTGCTAATAATGAGAATAAGTATTATAATATATAATATAATTGATTAATACCCTTTCTGAACTTTCTATAACAGTCAGAAACATATACTTAGATTAAAGAACTTCAAAGACTAAACTAATTAGAATTGCTTAGCTTTTTGTTTTTATTATTGTTACAAATTAATAATATAGAACTTAATTTGTTCCATACTTCAGGTGCCATCAAATATGAAATCAATTCTTAAGTTTCAATTTTATTAGCTCAATTGTTGATATATACTATTTTACTTGAGAATATGGTAGTTAGAAGTTAAGGTGATTCATGATGACGCTTGGGTATGAGCTTTACCCAGCATGTCTAGAATAAAAAATTTGTATTTATCTCAAAGGGTGACCCGCGTTATTATTTATTTATTAAACAAATAATATTCCTTTTTGATTTATTGCCGCTACCACCCAGTTATCAAAACTTTAAATCACTATATAAAACAATTATGGGTTTATATTTCTGCTTATAATTTGCTTATTATTACATTGTTTTTATACTTTAAAATTTTTATGTTTATAACTGATAATATAACATACTTATATAAATCTTTAATGTTATACATAACTTTTAGTTTTTGATTAGATACATAGTTGTATCAAATTTATCACCTAGTTTACAAAATTTTATAATCCAACCATTTGATATCAAAGTAATTAAAGATTATGTCACCTACAAGTTGGAACCTTAATTGCATCCAGCATGATAGGTAATGTTTTACTTTATTATTAAGATTACACAGCTGTTGTTATTGGAATTGGACTTGAGGTAGCAATAATGCCATTTTCATATATTAAGGGTTATCTATGTTTATCCTCAAATTTGGAAATTTGCAATCACTACTTTCCAGATGTAAAGGTCAAAATCTATCTTTTAATAAGTAAAGGAAGGCCTCATAAGCGCATATTTGCTTGTGGACAATTATTATATAGATTAGATTTCTCTTTAAAGATTTATAGCATTAGTCTCCATATTTTTTGTGCTAATATTAAAGATGATAAGTAAATTTCATTTCTCTAAAGGCATCAGAAAATTTCTCTAATTCTATTAATGACAGTAAAATCTTTCCATGATTGTCATATATCTTACTCTTTTGGTAAATTATATAAAGTTGCAGTTAGCTGTGTCTGGACTTCTTGCAATTGAAGACACTAATGACCACTATAAAATTTTTAATGGTTTGTTGAAATTTTTAAGAAAATAGACTCATTTTAAAAGTATCTTCCCCCTACCTATACATCTCTAATTTTATCATATTTTTTATATCCAATTTCTTCACCTACAAAACATAACCTTAACTTTTCCCACTTTCTCTTACCATGTGTTATGCTCTTCAGCTGATATGCTGCTTTAATCCACAATGATATCCCACTTTTTGGTCACGTCTTAAAAGCAGTCATTTTATAACTCATTTAAGTTCTGCTGCACCGCTGGCCTCCTTTGTCCTTGGCTTAAGCAGCTCACCCATTTGCAGAAGGCCTGAAAGAATTAACAAAAATCTTGAGATGCCAAACGCTTCTTTACATTTCTATGCTTTGATAAAAAATTATGCTTTGGGCTTTTGGCAAATATTAGTAGCTTTAACTTTACAAAGTTACATCAAAATTGTTTAACTGCTTACACATCAGTAAGTAAGCCTATATGATCAATAAATTAACCTCAGAACTAAGCTTTATTAATTAACAATCTTTTAAATTTGAATTGCTAGTAGCATATCATATGATCTTAAAACATTAAACTTGCTTAAAAACAATTATAAAAGGAAATATAACGTTTGAACAATATTTGTGTAAGGCAAAGCTATATAAAGTTTTAAACTAAGATAAAATAGATGATATTTAACCATTTAGTTAAACAAAAGATGATTCATCAAATAGGTCAAGTCAACAATAGGTTACAATTTTGATGCACATATATACTAGTAGGCTTGATGTGACACTTTCATGCTGCTTAGCAAATGAAATTCTTTATATAAGAGCTCTATCAACAAGGCAGATACCATTAGGAAACTATAATAAGACAACTTAGGGAGGATTGTTACAGTATGGCTTTGCTACATGCTAAAGTATATATATATAACTTTTATCTCTGTGTCATCTTGTTCTGAGATCATATTTATAAAATATATTTAACATATTATTAAAATTTAAAAACATTAATATATTTTAGAATTGCCTCGGCAAAAGCTAACTATTAAGCTTCCCTGAGCAATACTTAGAATTAATAAATAGTTTATACTTGCTGAAGGTATGTTTTTGCACGGGTTGGGACCATCTAGTACTAAAAAAGGTATGTTTTTGCAATAAATTGCAAAGGGCTATATTCGCAGCTCTTTACGGTGTATAACAAAGGCTAAGAGTAAAGTTTAATTGTAATTGTTTCTTACCTCAAATTAGCTTTATTAAAATCAAATGTGTTTTCTATAACTAGATATAATGAAAAAAGTTCAATTTTGCAATAAATACTAAAGTTGAGAATCCATGTCTTTACTGGAGATTTGTATTTATAAAAAACTCTCAGAAGATTTGTAAAAGCGCCTGAAATTATTAAGCTGAGTGCCCTGAGTTAGAACATTTTTACTAAGGTTAAACACAAATAGCCAAATCAAGTATAATTAAATGTTTAGAATAAAAATCAAGTTGAGAAATGATAATATTACATAGTAAGACTCATAGACGTCAAAGTAAGCATAATGATTTTCAGAATGGCTGCATATTTACATGCAAATTATGCTGCTGATTAACAAAAATAAAATTATGTTCAGAGCAATAGAGATTGCTAAATTCTAGTATTTCCATACTAAAAGTTTGGAGTAATAGCAACGATGATCTAATCAAAGAAGTTGCATACTTATGGTACAAAGAAAACAATGATTGGTCAATTTTATATTAAAACTTTTGTTATTGTGCATACCAAATTATCGCGCTCAGCATTAAATGGAAGATAGCAAAGCTATTACAGTATGTATGAAAACATAATTATTAAAAGCTTAAGTAAAAAATATTCCATTGCTAATTTAAATTACGTCAGAGTCCAACTGATCAACTTCAAGGCAGCTAGTCCCCTTCGAATGAACCTGAGAGAGGTAAGTTGGAAGCTTGTCTTTAGAAGCCAGTATCTTTAGCCCTTCGATGACATTAGATCCTTCAAACTTTACTGACATCTCAAAAGGAATAGAAGTAGATGAATTAATATGTACTCCTTTTCCTGGGGACTCATTGTTCAAAACAAACTAATGGAAAGCATTAGATGCACAAAATCGTAATACCTTGACTCGAAGCTTGTCTAGTTCTGGTTGAGGATTTGGCCCAAATTCTCGAAGTGCGGAGAACCTCTTTCGTCCCTTTACAAATCTTTCTTCATCCACGACCCCTGAATAAGATCTTTTAGTCAGACAATTTTTGCTGGAGAGAATTGCAGCTTGGCTATTAAGTTGCAACGGCCCATCCTCAATTTGACCCAGGCGATACTGAGAAAATGCTCCTTGAGAATGCTTGAAAAGTATTAGATCCAAGAGGCCAAGGGGGTTGGAACCAGACAATGCAATCTGTTCAATAGAATCAACCCTTAAAACTTCGCAAAGCGCCTTGACAAAGATAAGTTTTAAAAACTTATTCTTACTTGAAACAGGTAAGCTCGAATATTTCCAGGTACGGGACTCATCACAACAAATTTTGTTGAGGGTCGAAAAACGATATAGACTTTTGGATGTTTTAATTGATCTGGTCCAGTAAAGATAGCAACACGGATCCAAAAGTTGCCTTCGTTTCGAGCCACATAAACAATCTTGGAAAATTAATAAGAACTCGAGTGCATTAACAAACAGTTGGAAAGTAGATGGCGAGACTTTCTTTGAGGCTCATCTCAAGATGTTTGTGGTTGGTTCTAGAATCCTGCGCTAAAAAATTATATAACATACAATCGCTTTTTACCGTTGTCCGTTGAGGGTGACTTGATTAAATGGTAAGTAGTCCATTGCATTCTTTTAGGACGCCGCAAAACGCCTAGCGCGGTAAGCAAAGTTACCAAACAACAGCTTTTTTCTTACTAGATAACTCTAGCTGAGCCTGCTGGACGGGATTTAGCTTTGAACCCTAAAAGAAGACTGCAATTAATAAACATAGTTTAAAGTTTAATCTTTACCAAATAATCATCCAGCCACCTAACAACGCAGTTGCGTTTCGTTAACTTTTTGAGATCGTTGTCCAACCGCTGAGCGTGAAACTCCAGGTCCTCCTTATTTGCTTCAGTTTTTTTTTGTGTGCTTCAGCTTGAAGTGAGTTTTTAATCCATAGTCCCATCAATGCCCTCAAGTCGTCCACATTCAGTTGGAGTAAACCCTTGATTATCAGTTGCCGGGGTAGCAGTGGAAATTCGAATGCTGGTTCACCTTCCTTGCTGGTAGGATTGTTCATTTCAACACTGAATTTTCATAACAAGGCTTAATTCAAAAGTCAGTTTAAGTTGAACTGTCCAAAATAAGCTTTATGAAAAGTAAGGGCTGAATCAAGATGTGAACCACTATAAAGACCCTTTTGTATTTAGAGTAGGTTCGTCTAAAAATATTACAACTGCCAAACTTCTAAAGAACAGGCTATAGCCAAAAATAGTACCACCTTTTACTGAATTCCTAAAAATATAGTTTAAATTACTTCAATCTTTTAACAGCTTTCTGAAAACCCTCATAAAAACGATCAAAGGTAAATTGTTATACATATATACCTTAATTAAATTTAAAGTGATATAAACCAAACAGGTAAAGATTTTAGCCAGCAAAACTATAAGTAAAAAACAGAGTTACGTTATAAGTATTTAAGATTGGGAACCATTATCAAGTTCCAAATTCTCTGCGCAATCAGTCTGTTCCGTATAAATACCTTAGTCGTGCAATAAACTTGATTTTGATTTTAAGTGCCAATCTATGTAGAAACGAATGTTTGTTTTGTTTGTAACGTATGCGTTCCTATACCATTTATCCAATTGCGATGAAACTTCGGTAAGTTGTACACATGTTCGCGAAGGTTTCTGGATTATTACAACCATTTTTTAACCGGCTTTGAAAAAGAAGGTTATCAATTCGACCTGTATATATGTTTTTTCTTTTTTTTCTGTTTGTTCGCGCATAACTCTGAAAATACTGGACCAATTCGGATGATTATCTCCAAAAATAGAGGATGCTCCAACTTAGGTCCCATTTTACTTTTGTAAGTATTGGTCAAGTATCTGCCCATTAATTTAGTAAATAAAAAAAATGGGCTCGGAAGCGATAGATTTCAAGTGTGAGTATGTTCATCGCTGGATAAACTTTATTCCGGCATCAGTGAAGCGATAGCTTCGAAGCACTTTTGATATGTCCTATGGCTGGGGGGTATATTCAAAATTCAGTCAGTATGAGCTCATAGCGGGACAAGCTTAAATCATTATAGATGGCTATCGTTTTTGCATAATTTGACCAATAAACTCAACTAAATTTAATAAAAATGAATTATTTTAGATAGCGATCAATAAATTTACGTAGATTGACTAATAAAAGCAACCAAATCTAATAAAATGAATTACTGTAGGTGGCGATCAGTAAATTTGGCATACGTTGACCAATAAAATCATCTAAATTTAATAAAATGAGTATTGTAGATGGTGATCATAAATTTAGTATAATTTGACCAATAAAAGCAACTAAATTTAGTAAAATGAGTTATTAGTATATTTGTTTATAAGATACTATATATAATATATATACAATGAGTTTTATTTTTAGAGAAATAGTAAGGGGTCAAAAAGGATATATAAAGATAGTAATGTTTAATAAAAGTAGGAAAAAGAGCCACTTTTAAAAATGCACTAATTTTTGAGGGGAAAAGAACTGGGGTAAAGTTTTTTGGGAAAAAAGACCCTTCTTTAAAAAAAAGCTCTAATCTAGTACTAAAAAAAGCTCTAAAAAGTATAAAATAATTGAGAAATTAAGCCTACTCAATAAAACCCTTTTTGAAGTCAGTGCCATATTTTAACTGACTTATAATAGGTATTTATAATTTATATACTCAGTACTATTTATTCTAAGTTGTTTATACTTTAAATTTAAACCTAATCCAGACATAAGATATAGATTGTATTTATGAGCAAAATTCTATAATTCAGTTTAAAATATGGTGCCAGCTTCAAAAAGGGTTTTATTAAGTAGGCTTAATCTCTTGATTACTTCATACTTTTTAAAGCTTTTTTTAAAGAAGGTTCTTTTTTACCAAAAATTTTTATAGCACAATAAAAAATATATGTAAGAAGTGAAAATCATATATGTTTTTTATAGTAGTATGTATATTGTTAGGGCTGAGCAGTTTGATATTCAGTTGGTTTGATAGTTAATGGTTTTACCAAGCGGTTGGTAGGTTTAGGTTAATTAATAAGCTTGATGGTTTTAGTAAGCAGTTAGTGATTGGTTGATAAGTTCTCCACTCACTGTGGTGTCTGTCCAGGTGAGATCTTACAATTGATTTTAACATGATATATGTCCTATGGCTGGGGGGAGTATATTCAAGTATGAGATCATAACTGATGAGCTTAAATTACTATGCATGTGGATTGTTTTTGCATAGTTTGACCAATAAAATCAACTAGATCTAAAATGAATTATTGTAAATGACAATCAGTAAATTTAGCATAGATTGACCAATTAGATCAACTAGATCTAAAATGAATTATTGTAGATGGTGATCAGTAAATTTACTATAGATTGACCAATTAAATCAACCAAATAGTAAAAATGAGGTAATGTAGATAGATATCTGAAAGTTTACCATATAATTGACTGATAAAATCAACTAAATAATAAAAACTATAATTAAAAACTGCTAATCTTATACCTGAAACATTAGACTAATCAAGTCAACTGAACAATTTTATATATATTTCATAGAATATTTGTGCCAAGTTTATCTGAGATTAATAGATATTCTAGGAGTAGGTGTTGAAATAAACATAAATTTATAATAATTTGTTTATAAGATGGTTTCCTAAACCACCACAACTAAAATGCTACCTAATTTAATATAAATTAAATAAATTTAAAAAATGTATCTATCAGCTACTTGCCTGCTGTCATACACAGTTTTAGTTAGGCTAATACAACCATTACCAAAGTAATCTAATCATCCAGGTATTATTCATTTAAAAGTTAAATGACAAACCATGATAATAGTATCCTAACATAACAGTAGTTAAAATGTTAAAGTTTCTAACAACCTTCAGCCATAAGGCATATATTATGCACTTAAGTTTTTTACCATAAGGTAAAACTTTAATCATTTTTAACTACCTTCCAGATTAGCTAGAGCTTTGAAATTTGGCACAATTATGTATCTCCAATGAAAATACAATAATCCATTAAATTTTTGATTTTCATAATCAAAAAAGAAAGGTTTATAAAGGGTGGTTAGCTGAGCGGATAAAACTGCTTCCACCCCTAGTGCAGGTTTTGAGTTCGAAACCTGTACTGGCTAGAAAACTTTCTCAGTGTGGTATATTTGTCCCAAGGTCGACCCACCTTGAATAATAAAAAAAATAAAAAAGAAAGGTTTATATATAGCAAGTGAAAATTCTATATGTTTTTGATGGTAGTCAGTATATTCTTATGACTGAGCAGTTTGGTATTTGGTTAATTTAAAAGTTTAAAGTTAACTAGCTTCCAGACTAGCTAGGGTTTTGGAATTTAGCACACTTATGTATCTTTTATGACAAAACAATAATCTCTTAAAATATTGTGAAAATATAAATTTTGTAAAAATGTTTTTAAAACGTTAAACCATTTTACTCTTAATTTATTTTATTGAGAGGGGAGGATACCCCAGTGGTAGAATATGGACCCTCTACCACCGCCTCCCCAAGTTTGATCCCAGTTGAGAAACTTTGGGTAGGAGACAATTATGACTGTGTTGGCATTGTGCACCAATGCCCCAAACCAAGATAGCAAATAGAAAAGGCAGTTCATGGAGTTCCTGGTCTGTCATATGCCATGCATAAAAGTTTTCTGGGTTTTATCCTCCTTTCCCATTAATTTGATTTCCCTTTAATCAGTGTAGTATCATCCCCAAGTTGGCCCACCTTAAATAAAATAAAATAATTAAATTTATTTTATTGACTCTTTGAGCCTTTGGTATGACCAACCCCTGGTCAGCTTGCCACATGTCAGACTATTGCAAGTCTGACATTGTGAGAAGAGTGTTTTGGAGGTAAATAATATAAATATCAGCCAAACGACCCTGGTCAATTTTGGTAGAATCTGTGAATTGGGGTAACACTTTTAGTAATTCTTTTTGGGCAAATATGGTTTTGGACAGTCAGATTGCATCAACTATGTGGCAGAATCAAAAAGTCTGTCTGAGGTTCCCCCTAGGCCACTTCTAGTTTAATTCACACATCTAGGTGGAGATCATCCCCCTTTATAGGGTTGGAGGGGTCCTGCAAGGTGCAAATATTTTCGAACTCATTGATTGGATTAAATATATTAAAACTTTACCTAATGGAAAATCAGTGTATCCCCCCTTTAGGTTGGAACCACCTAGTGCTAAAAAACTTTACTTAATGGACTAGTCCTACCTGCTACTGACCCTCCATTGACCATTCTGTCCAAGCATGTGAGTTTCAATAGCTCTGATAGGTTAAAAGCACATATCAAATTTGGATGAACCCAGCTTATACCAAATTCCCCATCCAACTCACTTTGAGCTTCAATACACTTTATATACTAAGCATCAATTTATTAATAAGGTTCACTTCTTAACCCCCCATGGTTACTATTAAAAATCATATAAAATCTAAAACTTTTAGTTACTTTATCATTTTTAGTTTACTATAAGTGGTCAAATAGCCCCCTAATAATTAATCATCCCTCAGTAGAAAATCATACTTCTCCTGCAAATATTTGTTGGAATTTAGGTGCAAATTGCACCAGCAAGCAATGCAAAAAGCCTAAAATACAATGCCTCAAATAAACATGGTTTTAGTTTTATATATATACTGTTTACAGTAGTTAGTTTTTGGTTAATTTTGATAAGTTTGATTGGTTTTGGCTAAGTGGTTATGTTTTTTATAACTGATCAGATATGTTTAATGATATTATCAAGTTAATATAATTGATCAGATAGGTTCAATGGCTTTGCCAAGCAGTTGGTGTTAGTTGAAAAATTATGTTCAATTGGATTTGGCCAAGTTATTGGTGGTTTTTGGTAGTTTTAAGTCAATTTTATTAGATCAGTTACATTTTAGGCTTACCAATGGTCATATACCAATATAAAATTTAAAATATTCTTAATCATCTGGTAAGAAATAAACATCAAAATATTTTATCATATTAAAGCACAGGCAATAAAGTTAGCTGATAAAATATAACAAAAAGTATGGAGGGCAACTAGTCTTCTCAACTGCTATTAAAGTTATAAAAGTATTTGAATATCTGTATGCTTTATTATTTTTAATTTTATATCAATTCAGATTAACTCAGAGTTAGATTTATATAAGCTTGTATTATAGATTTTTTAGTTTGGTTATTCTTGATCATATGATCTGTGATTGAAGTTGATTTCTATTTTATTTTTACTGTTTTATGTGTCAATTCATTTAATTCAGAGTTAGGTTTAGTTAAAATTCATATTTTGGTTTCTTCAAGTTTATTCCTTTTTAATTACTTAATCTTATTATGGTGAACAAAGATGCTCTTCTTTTTATTAATATTGGTTTGATTAATTTCCCTTAAATTAACTCAGAGCTTTCTAGATAAGTTTATAATTTTTAGTCTTTAGGTGTAGATCTTTTTTGATCACTCAAATAATCTGATGATAAAAATTACTTTCCATTTTTTCAATACTTCTTTTAATATATTTATTCTTAATATTATATTTTGTTAAACATTCTGATAAATTTTATAATTTTTCCTTAAAGTCTATAATACTTTTTCAGAGTTATTTTATTTTTATTCACTTAGCTTTTTCTTTTTTTCTTAGTAGAAAAGTGGATCTAGTCTGGTTTGGCCCAGGAATTTTGATAATCTGTTTGTTTACCATAAGTTTACTAGTTTCCTACTTTTTGGTCATATTATACTGTAAGCTTAATCTATGTTAGATCTTCAAATAAACACTTTAGCTTTGTTGATTTGAGCTTTATAGTTTTAAATTTAAATTTTATTCGAGGTGGGCCGACCTGGGACGATACCGCACCGATTAGGGAAGTGAAGAAAATGGGAAAGGAGGATAAAACCCGGAAAACCTCCATGCGCGGCGTATGATAGGCCAGGAACTCCATGGACCGCCTTTGCTATTCGCTATCTCGGTTCGGGGCATTGGTGCGCAAAACCAACACAGTCAAAATCGTCCCCTACCCAAAGTCCATTACCGGGATCGAACTCGGGAGGCAGTGGTAGAGGGTCCATACTCTACCACTGGGGTATCCTCCCGAGCTTTATAGTTTTATAGATACTTGGTTTCCTTTTTGTATAAAGTAATAAAATTGTTAAAATGTAAGCTCCGATTGGGAAATACTTTTTATAAAATACCAAAGCCATTATAAATTTAAGCAACAAGTGGGAAGTATTCTCAGTTTTCTATTCTTAAGTTATTACTTAGTGACCATCTAGTACTAAAAAAAGTTATTACTTAGTGAAAGCTATTTACTTCTAAGTTAAACATATTTTGAAGTTAAGAAAGAAAGTTAATTACTTTATGATCATTTTATATTTTTATCTTAGGTTAAATAATCCTTTTCTTAAAGTTGGGATTTATCATATTCTCTTATTTTTTTCTTTATTTTATTTAGTTATAAAGTCAAGCTAGTCTGGTTTGGTCCAGAAATTTTAAAAAACAATTTTTTTAGTCTTTGAGTTTACTATTGTCATTTTACTTTATGGTCATCTTATACTGTAATTTAAACCTATGCTAGATCTATAATTACTTTTATCAGGTTCAATGTTTTGACTTTTTATGTTTTATAGATGTATCTCCTTTTTGTATAATTTAATAGTATTCTTATAATGTAAGCTTTAATTGGAATATACTTAATGTATAAATGTCAAAAGCATTATACCTAAAAATCAAATGAAAAGTATTTTTATTTTTATATTCTACAAATTATTTACCTAGTAAAAGGTATTTAATTTAAAGTTTTATCACTCTTTTAATTTTAAATATCTTGACTTCTAACCTAGAATACTAAGCTTTGATAAGTAAATTTTATTAGTAATATTTTATAGCAAAGCATGGGGTAATATTGCTTTATTTTAAAAATATAAATCTTGCATATACTTAGTTTATAAATAAAAGAAGAAAATTTATAATAAAGTTTACTTTTTATCATGAAGTCAGAGATTTCTTTTGATTATATACATGATTTAAATAGTAAAAAGTGATTTAACAATAGAAAGTCAAAAAATGTTTAATTAATAAACATTTCAATTTATTTTTTATATATTAGATTTTTCTAATCCAGAAAGTTAAAATAATTCTTTAATTATTTGGCTTTTATAACTTATGTTAAATTAATTCTTAGTTATTTAGCTTTAACTATAGACTAATTGATTGAAAGTGGAGGATTTGAAAAGTTGGAGTTTAAGTTTTGTGATTAATTTTCATTTAATCTTTACCTAAATCATCACATTTTAGATTTTGCCTCAAAAACTTTAAGGTCAGTAAATAAATTTTTAAAATTCTTGTATATACAATTTAATTTAAGAGTTAAATTACTTTTGGTCATTATTATTTGAAAACTTTAAAGCTATTTAAATGAATCAAAGGTGTAAATTTAATATCATAATAAAATTTTAATTTAGAGTGTAGATTTTAGTTATTATATTTAAAGTACACATTAATAATTATGAAAGATTTTTCCACTTAATAATTAATAAAATCATAATATCTTAAACTTTAACTTGATAGCACAATCTAAATCTAATCCAATCTTTAAATAAAGAAAGGCATTGTAGATATGAATTGTCACTTTTTTAACAGTCAGTATCTTTGGCAGAAAATTAAAGTCAAATATAATTATCTCCCCAAATTCACTAGATTTTACATCAGTGACTTTGTTAAAAGCTTGAGTCAGTTTGTGTGGTGTGGTTGTCTTAATTAGTTAATTTGATAGGTTCAATGGTTTTAATAAGTGGTTGGTAATTAGTGGTTGTTTAGTTTGATAGGTTTATTAGTTTTGGATGAGTGGTTGTGTCAAGGATACAACTAAGAAGAACTAGACTGGGTTCCCAGTCAGGATTTGCAAGCACCCAGTGGAGGCCCCAGAATGCCAAAGGCATAGTGGTCCAGGAAACTAATAAAAGTGAGGATCTAGGAAAAACATGAGGGAAGTAAACGTTCAGTAATGTACCAAAGGCCCCCAAGGCAAACCAAATGGTTGTTTTGGGTGCAACCGTGAGTCTTATAGGGGCAACCCCCAAGGGTGAGAGAGGCAGAGAGGATGATAACTCCTCCAGGGTTTGCAGTTGCTGGCCTTCAGATTCTAAGTGGGGGGCTTGCACACCAGCGGGAGGTGGCACAGAGGCTTCCACATTATTGGGAATATGAGTAGAAGTGTGGTAAACCTCATGAGAGGGGCTAAGACTGAGCTTCCCCTGGATGGGGCACTCTCAGTTCCGCTGGTGAGCTGGGCCTGCAGTGGCAGGGGTGGCCATGTAAGCCAAACCCACGCGCAGCAGCCCAGGGATGCCTTGGGGCTGCTCCAACTGGGAAGCTGTTTCAGTGGACTCAGTGCCCAAATGGACGGAAGGCCCTTCATTTAACAGACACATGGAAATGAATGGAGCAGTAGGTTTGCCATTGTGGGCAGGATGGATTATCATGTTTATGATCTGCTGCCACATGCAGGATCAAATGACTGGATAATTCAGTCAGCAAACATTGGGAAAAGGACTTGGGCAATGGCACGCTTCATTGGATTGATTGACAGAATCATTTTTTATGTTGTGTTAAAGCAGATGGAGTATGCAGCAAACTAGTTGGATTATCAAATTTATTTTGACAAAAGGTAAAAATAATAAACTGACAACTGCCCTTGGTGGGGCCAGTTGCCTTTTAAATGGGGTGATAGGCATGGGGAAGTATTGGGGGATTGGTCATTTGGGGAATGGGGAAGGGATTCAGTTGGCTGGCTTGGGGGGGTAAATGGCAGCTCCTGATTCAGGCAAAAGCTTAGAAAATTTTTGCAAATTTTCCCAACTTCTTGGGACCAAGCCAAGTAATACTGCCAATCTGGGTCCTGATGACTCAAATCAGCCTGTTTGCATGGCTGAGGCAGTCCAGATTTGTCTTGGAAGGCAGGGGTCCATGTATTGTGTTTGTTGCAATTCAGGCTGATCCCACAATTGGGAAGTTCATACAATCTGAACTTCCTGGATCCATTTCAGAATGTTGGTCCTGATGATCTGAGCTATTCAGAACTGGGTTTGCAATCTGAGCCATGTTCCATTATGGCTTCTGAAGCAGGCCAGCCCAGACTGGCTCCCCCAGTCCAGAAATTAATAGCTGGGCTTTGACATTGGGAATGGCCATTTTCCCAATCTAAGGCCATGGCTTTCCTAGGGAGTGGGTAGCCTCAGGGCCCTTTCCATGCCCCTTGATGTGAGCCATCTCCCTGCAGACCCCTTTTATCAATCATACCAGGATTGAAGAGGGGGAAGGGGTGGGAGTGGGATGGCTTTGGGGAGGAAAGCCATCACTGAGCGCTCATCTATCACGTGAGTGAGGTCACCCAGCTGTTACAGAGGGTCCACGGGAGCCTTGGGGCCTCTCTTCATATGGAAGAGTTGCTGAACCCTATCCAGTTTCAAGGGCTGGTCCCCAAGACTTACAAGTTAGTGGTTTTACAAATTTTTGATATGTTCAATAGTTTTGCCAAGTGGTTGGTAGTTGATTATGACATTAAAGTTTACCCATGCTATTTTTTAAAGCTTAATTTTTCATTTGGTTGTCAATCCTAAATAAATATGCACAAAAGTTTTTGTTTGTTTTGATTATCCTAAAGCTAAACATAATTGGCACAGAAAGAAAGATCACATTTTACCATCTAGTACTAAAAAAAAGAAAGATCACATTTTACATATAATATATTTATTTTATCGTTTTCCTCTCCCACCTTGTTAGTAACTTGATCAGGATATGTTTTGCTTTTCTCTTTACCCCTGATTTTAAAAGGGGATAGGGATTTTCTCATTTCTAATTAAGTTTAGTTTCTATTTTTGTTGGGTCTTTCTGAGAATAGATGCAGTATGGTTTGGAGGCTATTACTAACATTATTCACCCTCATGCTCTTTGCGCTGCTTCTTATGAAATTAAGAATAGGCCTTCATACCTGCTCTGTAGATAAGTCTCTTCTTGATCAAAACTGTGCTGTAGTCAGGTTGGTGATTGATACTTGTAACAGAAAAACTTTAAAGTGATATACTATTACTTTAAAAATCTTACTCTACATCTGAATTGATTTATTTGATCTTAAAATGTAAACTTTTTGAGCAAAAAATTAGAAATTATAATTTTTTACATTTTTGCTAAAAACAAAACTTTAGAATTCTTTAAACTTTAACAGCTATGGATATTCTTCATCCCCTATTTACATAGAACCTCCATTGTAGGCAAAGAAAATTGCAAATTTTGGTGCTTAGCATTGTTTACTATAGTTTACAAGAACATTTTGCTTGTGTTTGTTAGGAAGTTATTACCAGAATTTGTTCCCAGCCACATCTTTTTTCTTCCTTTCTCTACACCTGTCAAAGAACATTTAGATTTAGAGGAAGCTGGGCCTCCTATATACATCAGATGGGTAAAAATGGGGAATGGAGCAATGAACTCACTTTTAATTCTGCTGCTTTGACATATGTCAACATCTCTGTTTTCACCTCTGCTAATGGTGGTGGTTATCTACATATCTGCACTTATAATTCTGAAACAAATTGTAGGCCCATGTACAATTTACTATACATATCCATTGGGGCTTAAAGAAAGCTATGAAGTTCTTCTTTATTCTACTAGCATAGAGCAATTTCATCTGCTTGTGAATTTGTTGCCCAGCGTAGTTCTAAGCTTATGAAGAAAGGAGATAAGTGCACAAGTCTTCATAAGCTTGGTAGCATTTACTACACTATTCATGAGAAGACTGTAGCTTCTAATGTTTCTAAGAAAAATAACCGCATGTCTGATTCAGATGAGGTAGCTGCATGCCATAGAAAAACGCTGCTGAATGTACTGCATGTCAAAGAGATAAAGAACTAGTAGACTAGAGGGAGCATCGCCTTGCTGCCAATGTTTATTATAAAGAATCCCAAAATGATGAAGGAACAGTTGAACAGAGGGAATACACCTTGCTAAGATGTTGTTTATAAAGCATAAAGAGATGAAGATACAGAAGAATTGCTGGAGCTCCACCTTACTTCCAATTTTAAACGTGAAGCATCTCAAAGAGATGAAGAAACAGCAGAACAGAGGGAAAATCGCCTTGCTGCCAATGTTGCATGTGCTGAACGTCACATAGATATTAAAGCAGCCGTTGATGAAGAGTTTTATTGACTTTTCAAATAACTTGATTGCAGCAACGTTGTTGTAACTGTTTAATAAAACTTTTTAGCTAAAATCTATAATGATGCAGTAAAAAGCCTATTATTAGAAATGTATGAAGATGTATGTTGTATTTTTTATAGCCTTGTTTTAGAGAATGAATTGCGCATTTGTAGAATTAAACATCTTTCTTTATCTACAATACAAGCTTATGTACAAGGACCTGAAGACTTATCTTCTTGTCTTTGTGAGCAATATCTCCAAGCCCAAATTGACCTTCCCTGGCAGATTTTCTTCTTTCACTACATGTTCCTATTTGAAATTGGGCAACCTGAACAACCTTTGCCTTCCATATGTAAACTTGTTGTGTGTCACTCAAATATTCATTTAAAGAAGTTCCCCAAATTTTCTATACCAAACGGAAATTACATTGGTACGTTACTAAAGCACATCTAAGACCGCACCTGAACAGAGTATATCATGACTTCCTTATTGCATAACAATGTATGTTTATCCAGCAGAAAAGGTGGTCCACATAAACTGTTGTGCTCCCACAGTTATGCTTTTGCTGCTGCACCTGCTCCTTCTGTGACAATGCTGCCAGCAAATATAGCTGCTCAAGGTGCATTTAAGGTCACCTTTGTTGGCGCTTTGATTCCCTCTAGTATGCTATAACACCGCCAATCATACCATTGGAACTGGTAAAGTTTATAAGATTTTTTCCTTATATAAGAAAATCAATGCTCTGTATGAACACGTGTCTAATAATTTGCCTGAAGCAAATCCAGCTTTGTCTTTCCATAGAGTTTATAATATGTAAATCTGAATATGAGCATGTAAGACATTGCACAGGCTCTGAATGATCTTTGACAGACATTGTTACATACCTCATTGAATATTGAGACAATGCTGATGTATTAGTCCAAAGCAATGTGATTATCTAAACAATACTCCTCTTTGATCATGCATGACCAAACACACTAAGCTATGCTTGTCCTCATTGGACATTTGGAGACTGATGATGTATTGATTCGTCATTCAACACATATAATTGGAGACTATGAAAGACAAGTTTAGAATATGATGTTCCCTGAGTTTTTTCTTTATGAACGTGGATCTCCTGATGAACATTGTCAACTAACCTCAGTGTACAAGCGTACATTTCAAATGTTTTATGCTTGTCATCTCATCAATTTGCTCATCACTACTCATTTACACTAGTTGCCTTTGACATCTTGAGTAACAAAAATGCAACTACTTCTGTATAAATTAAATTTAAGGTGAATCTTTTCACTACAAGGAATTCAACACATGTCACTAGTGCACAGCTCAAGGTTAAGTTGTAATACCAAGAGGAAAAAAGAAGAGCATTGAATTAAGGTTTACATTCTACAATACCTCTAGTCAGTGACACTATGAATGTTTTTGCCCTTTGAAAAAGCTTTTACAGTGCAATGAAAATTTATTGGGGTTCTAATAAAGAATGGCAGTAAGAGAAGACACATGATTTCTCACAAAGTTCCTCAATGGGTCAAACTTCTCATTTTTTCACAATTTCACCAAACTCCTCAGGCGTTTACCATATAGGCTACTATGTGGGACATATAAAAAAAGCACAGTTATATGAAGAAAATACAGCTATCCTTACAAAGTCTTAAGAAAGTGCTGCTATTTCTGCAAAAGACCCTGTTGCTTATGCATGCTACTATGATCACATAATGGATATTGTCATTGTTAAAATCTGGAACTATTAGCCCCAAATGTTAAAACTGGCTTGACTGATAGTTCCCGGAAGCTAACTGCACAGGTTCAGTATGTGCACGATCTGCATTGCTTGATAGGTATATATGAGCAATGAAAGTATGATGACTATTATCCATAGTTGAATAATTAAACCAGAGGTGGTCCAACACTAAACTTGGAATAATCCACAATATACTGATTTGACACTTAAAGACTTATTCCCTATTCTGGCTGAACTTAATCCACACTCAGATTCAGAGGTTCTGCCCCTAGTTTTACCATGCTGAGTTAGCGTAGATCCAAGTCAAAGGTCTGCTTCTCTTCTAAGGATATTAGATCCTTACTCTTTATACACACAAAAGAGTCCACAATTATTGTACTACGACAATAATTAACTGAAGTTGAATAGAACTTATTACTACTATCACGAATTTAATATTGATGCATCTTTTCAATCTCTTATCATAAAATATGAATGCATAAATATGATATAATTCACAAAACAGAATGGTCTTATGTATGAGATAAAGAAGTGCTAATGTTGAACAACAGTTAGCTGCCAATCTTCTTTTATAATTGATTCCCCCTCAAGCAAGGCTTATCTTACATCTCAGTTATTTTTTCCTCACTTCAAGGAACTAGATAAATAAGCCTATGTCTTTTATGGCTACCTGCCATACAAGTATTTCGTTCCACCTTTCCAATAAATTCCTTAACACCTGTATCAACCCCAGGACAGGTGAGACCTGAATAAATTTTTCTAATTTTAAAATTTGATCTGTTTTATTAATAAAAGTACTAGGGAGTTTATAGGAGGAATTCAGTGCCCAACTCCTTGGTTAGCGCCTCAGCCATAAAACGGCAGCTCTTGCCATTAAATTTTAATATGATATCTCTACTGGCGATGCTCTTCTTCATTGAGTTAGGGATTCCTCCATCAGACATCTCAGAGACCTAAAACGGAAAGAGCCAGAAACGCGTCCTTAACGCTCCCATTCAATCACAGCAAATCAAAAACATTTGGCTAGTGACATGCTTAGGTAATGTGACTCTTTACCCATTATAGCAGGTCACAAACCAACTGATTGATTTTCTAGTTGCAGTGCATCACTCTCCTCACAACTTCTGATTAAATTCCCAATCAGTCAGTTCTGAAAACCAACCAATCCCAATTGGTACACCTGATAGTTAATCAATAATCAAAATCAGATGCCCAATTTCATAGGCAACTCTGCCTGACAAGATCTTAAGCATTTGCATGTATCAATCCCTGACAGATCCAAACCCAGAGAATTACCCAAAAACCTCAGACATTATTAACCTGAAATCAAGTCAACCAATATCTGATTCATTTGCTAGTGGAACCTATCCCCTAGCAAACCAGCAGATAACCTAAGAAGCTGGTAAGGTGGGCAAAAATTCCAACACATCCCCCTCTTGCCTAGTTTCTAGAAAGAATAGGATTGGGACAGGAGAATGCAACCTCAGACTAGGTCAAATTTTTCTTAATTTTCAGCGGAGTACAGCCAATCTGCACTCAACGCTGCTCAAGACAACCTTTGGCGTACAGTTCTCTTCTTTTCCTTCCTCACTACCACCTCCTCATAGCATGGTCTTCACAACTCACTTCCATGCCAGTATAGTCAATTTATCCATGATGATGCCAATCCTGGAAAGCCAGTTCCCCCTGGTCAGGGCATATGACCCATTGTCATATCCAGGATCTTTGTCAAACGTCCTTGATTTCCTGGTCTCCCTCCTCAGCCTTGACAGGAGGTCACTACCACTAATGTCTCTCTTGCAGCAAAATTAAGAATGTTTAAATTTATTTTTTTGTTATTTTTTCTCTAAATAACTTTTTTGTTCATATCTTTCAATTTTTCATTTTAAAGAGCTTATTTCATAAATTAGAAATTAATTGAACCAAAATAGTATAAATTAGAGCTTAATCTACACCAAATTGAATAATGTCAATCATTATAAAAGTCTGACATTCTCCTTTTCATACAGCTCATATGTCAAAATAAAATTCTTGGTACTAGCAATATCTTGACAACCTTTCTGCTGAAGATACCCATCTTTTCCAATTGATGAGTCGTTCTGCTCCCATTTTTAAGAAGTTCATAGTCGTTGCCTTCAGGATGCCATTTTCCCCTTGCACAACTACCTCATCTCTGGAACTTTGCATCAATACCTCCAACTTATGACTCTGATTGATGGCATGATTTGGAAACCTCCATCTTGTATCCCTTGCTCTAAGCCATCCCATATGTCCAACGTTTTTGATAAAGCTTGTTGGCAAGCAATCAAGACTAATCTTCCATCTCTGGTGCCATATTGGGACTATTTAAGGTTATTTGCCAACTGCCTTTGTATTTTCTGTTGCTTCCTCCCCCATCTGGAGTATTGTATCTGGCAAGTACCAACATCTCAATTTCTCTTCCCCTTGTCACGTTTTCTCAGGGTTCAGACTCTGCTCAATGAACTTGGCCTCAAGTAGGCCTAGCCCTTGCTAGTGTTCAATCTCAAATAGATTTCAACAGTTTATTTACTTCTACTGCTATACATCCCCCCTCCCCAAGAGGTGACATAGGTGGAATTATCCCCAGTTTGAGGATAACCAATAATAAATTATAAAATATTTAATTTTTATGGTTTTTTCAATTTATTTTATTAATTTAATTATATTTTTCTCTTTTATATGAGACATGACCTTTACTCAGTTCAGAGGTCTATCTTTTTACTCATTATTCCCCCAAACTGGTTCCTAGGTATACTCTGACCTACCAGTTTTCGTGGTATAGAGGGCTTATTCTTTAAGACTTAACCATTTATTTTAGTTCAGTGGTCCTTTTTAGGACTAAACAAAAATTTTTAGGACATAACCATCTCAATGGTTCAGTGGCCCTTCAGGAACAATCTTATTTCTTTCTTGGATCCACTGCTTTAGATACTTAGCATGGACCTAGTTAATGATTTTTCCATCCACAAGGTTCTTGATGGAATATGCATCCATTGCCATCTTGGTGATTATTCTCAAATGGACCCAATCATAGTGTCATGAAGTTGATATTACTGGACAATACACTACCCATACCAGCGAATCAGAGGGGGATTGAGATGAGTCTTGATATTTACAAAAAGGGTATACAAATGTATAATTGAGCAAAATGATGACCATTCAGAAAAATTTAGAGGAATTATGCTGAGATTTGATATGAATGAGAATATTTAGAAAAGGGAAGAAGAATAGAAGATTACCAAGCCAAGGATGCATCCAGCTTGGGGAACTGAGATATAAAGAGTCACACAGAAGATTGAAGAGGAGGTCTTTTCCTGGTTGATAAGTGATTGCAGATAAGTCTGCAATTTATATTAAATAAAGGTCGAAATAAGGGCAATAGCTTATACATAGTTTATCAAGTTTTATTAAGAAAGCTGGCAATCCTCATATAATCTGATTTGGTTGCTCAGTGGCTGATACCCTGTGCAAACTGACTCGGCGGAATTGAGCCTAGACGCCAATAACTAACAGTGGTGCTCACTACAGAGGGCCACTAAGCAACTATAGTTATAAAAAAAACAAAGATGAGTCCTCATTTGTTCCGACATAATTTGATTGGATTCTGGGTGCAGTATGCTGAAGAATCCCAGGAGGCACCTAACCACAAACCAACATTATTTACTGTTACCGAATCAGGGGATGATGAAGTTATGATTAATTTGCAATTTGAGAATTACCCTGAGCTGACGACCAAACCAACAAGGATGCTCCACAAATGTGAATCCCCAACAATTGAGAAATAATATGGAATGGCTGTTGCACGGGTTTCGCCTATATGAGGAAGAGACTGGGGAAAATGCCCTGAGTTGATTCTATAACCAACGCGATCAAGAAAATTGATACGCGCTGTACATGTCTTATTTGGACGTGACTACCCTGAGGTTAGCTCGCCGCCTTGGTACTTCACAGAATTGAGGAATATTTAGTCACTTATGTGCAACCTTCAATTCGCCAGCTACTGCATGTGATGGCTCACCATAATATTGACATTGGAGATGTATTACGGTTTGTGCAAGAACAGCAGCATGATACTTGCCTCCTGCTTGACCGCCTCAATCATTTGTTTTTAGAAATAGAAGGGGCGCTGGCACAGATGGATCATCATGTTGAGGACATCTGCCATCAATTGGACATTCTGGTACCGCAGTTAAATTTTAATATTACCTTGAGTAATAAGAGAACTGCTGGATCAGCATGGCCTATCAGTGGAGTGGATTCAGGATGTAACAACATTGTGGAATAATACTGAGCACTTCATGATAGAGCTATCTGAATGGGCAGAAGCTCTCGAAGCTGTGATTGCCCAGCTTAAGGAAAAATGACCCTGATGGAATGGCAAGTGTCAGACCAAGTCAGCTCTCTATTGACTGAATTAACCCAACTTTGTATCAAATGGAATACCCAGCAAATGACAGATAACGCGCCTATCCTTTGGTCATCATCTCCCAAATATCTCCAGCTTATTCGTCAGGTTACACAACTGGAAGTTGTTAGTCAGGCTGAGAACCAACGAGCCTTTCCTCTTCTGATTGGTGAAACAAGAGAGTATGTGGACATGCAAGGGCGCCTTGATACCCTTCGATGGGCCAATGAGAAATTGGTATGGGAACAAGCCTCCTTGTTAACCAAATAAATGATGCCATTAAACAAGCGGAAAACGCTAGCAGGCAGAAAACCTGCCTGCAGAACACAATCAAAGAGGTCCTCTCACGATTACAAGCCATGGAACAAAAACTGAATGGTGAGAGGGAAGTCCACTGGGAGTTGCAACATCATTATGAAACGCTGCAACAGGAATTTCAGGATGGATGGTGTAAATGCTATTTGGTTAAAGCGGAGCAGTTGATCAAAAAACAGCTCATGGGGCATGCTGGAGCTGGGGAATTGGGGCAGTCAGTAGCTATTTGGGGGAAGAATGCTATGGATCAGCAAATGAATATCCCTCAGGCAGTATGATGGACCTCCCACGTGACACCACTTCCTCTGAGTCCTTTTCAATGGAGTCAAGTCCATCCAGCCAGCTATATGATAATGCACAAAGGGATGATTCCCATAGTTGTTTTGAAACTGATTCACCTGATCCTTGTGGCAGGAATCTAGAGCAAAGCAAATTCGTGTGTATCAAAAAATTACCTCCTTTCAGTCATGATGGGAATCTACACAGTTACTTTGAGCGTTTTGAATTCGCTGTGGAAGGTACTACTGATTGATGAAAAGCGAAATTATTGCTGTCCACTTTGGATGTGGAAAGCGCTGATCAAGTTACCTGCTATCTTCCAAATAGCTCAGTATCCTACTAAGAAGTTAAAGCAATTGTTATCCAGCTGTTTGGGGGTGTTACCAAGTTGGCTCAAAGAAAGATGACTTTATGACTATACAGTTTCACCAAAATGAGACCCTGTTAGAATTCGCTGAGCTTTTTTTGGCAGAAGCACACATCCTACTTGGAGCTAACATTTTATTTGCCTAGGATGTTGGTATAGCAATGATGGCAGCTGTCAAACCACATTGGGAACTATATAATGCTATGTCTCATGTGTTGGATGGAGAGACTGGACTTATTCGAATTGTGAACACCTTACATCGACTCTCCACCACAATCAGCGCCCCCAATGTAGCCCAAAAATCTCTGCTGTCCCCACTCCAACCTCTTCAGGATATAGGCCGCAGGACTGGGTTATCAGCTGCTGGAACATAATTGTACTTCATACAAGTCGGTGGAATTTTTGGCCCATGTACGCTTCACCAGTTCGTCCATGATCTTGGAACCATACTGGCAACTTCTGACCTGGTCCTTCCAGCACAAGCTATATATGTGAACCTCTTATGAACACTTGCTTCCAGTGCGGACGAAGAGGGCATTATTGGGCAATTGCCCAAGCAAACCACAAGTGTATGCAA
Source organism: Massospora cicadina (assembly GCA_022478985.1). Taxonomy (NCBI): domain Eukaryota; kingdom Fungi; phylum Entomophthoromycota; class Entomophthoromycetes; order Entomophthorales; family Entomophthoraceae; genus Massospora; species Massospora cicadina. The sequence goes on from JAKSZP010000200.1 coordinate 73,719, forward strand.
TTCCAACTGAGAGAATCAAGCAGGAAAAGCTTAAGAAGAGTAGAGATGGGACACTCTACCTCTGTTGAGTCCAATTCACTTGTCCCTAACAATTCCCAAATGTCTTTTTGGGTAGAATTTGAACCTCAATTGGATGATTTGTTATACCAGCAGCTTTTGTTGGATACTATTTTCCGCTTCCAAGAGTAAAAGTTCAACCCATAGCCCCAAGTTCCGCCAAGATGTGCAGAAGCCTTATGAGTGGCAGATCCTGGAACAGACTGGTACCAGCAATGCGTATCTCTCAACGAACATCACCTCTTTAGTAGGGGTTAATGTAGCCATTCCGGTGGAGAAAATTTCTAGTGATTATCCTCAGGTCACAAGGGCATTTCCTCCTTTTTGAGTAACACAAAGCCCTTAAACGTACAAGTAATAAACACTGATGGTTCTTCTTACTCAGAATGTACTTACTACAACATTTTTGTTCAAAACAAAAAAATCCGCAGTATCATAGACATGGGAGCACCTGTGAACATAGTCTCCACCTGGTTGGTGGCTAAACTTATGTTGAAACTGGATGTGGACCATTGAGTAGTATATGGGACCATGGGAACGCACAGCACTGTGTCTGAAGGAGCATATAGCACGTTGCTTTTATGATTTGGGTCAGTTCAGGTGTCCACTCCAGCGGTGGTTTTTCAAATGTAAGTCCCAGGGAACGTCCTCTGGGTGTTGATCAGGCCATTTTTTCCATTCCCAAGCAAGAAGGCACCAAAGAGGATGGCGGTACCCTCGTTACTCAGGGCGATCTTGCTCACATGGTAGACAAGAGTTGGGTAACGGCTCTTCCACTTCAGTTCCACACCCAGTACCCACACTCACCTCAGCAGAACTGTTATGAGGAATCAGCGAAATCTGCGCCAAGATCATTGAAATGAAAATAATAAGAACTAATTTGAGTGGCAATCAGCTCGATGTTTGGATCACAAATGGTCAAAAAGGTATGAAGACTGATTTATCAGACAGAAAGCCTGACAGTTTTGATTCAGTTAACATGACAATCGGAAAAATCACCTCCCCTCCCAAAATCATTGGGGATCATCCTTGATGGGCAGGCAACAGTATTGGACACCATTGATAAGGGTTCAAAGTCCCCTGCTGGGAATTTGGGCATTGTGCCCAATGCAACGCTACTGACTGAACGAATGGCCCAGTGACTGAGCACGGGCAGATTGGGCGTCCTGAACCTGTTCCCAACCAAATGGGTCCGCCCCTATGTGGGGTGGCCTTGGGGATTCCTACCACTCGTTGGGCCAAACGCCATCACACCAACCATTGGAAACATAGTCAAGCCTCAGTTCAGACATTCGAGGTCAAACTGACAGCAACTCAGCCTACCCCCAAATTTTTTAATGTCAGTTCCCAGGGAACTAATCTGCCCATTCCTGAATAATTCACTGGTTAGGTTAAAATTGAGGGTCCCAATCTCAGCTTGTCACTACCCCAATTGACCACTATTTAATCAGTTGCATTGCACTGATAAAATTCTTGGTCAATTTTCTTCCTTTACTTTTCAATAAAATTTGCCAAAAAACCAATCAATTTTTTAATTGTGTTAATCTCTTCTGGCTGCATCCCCAATGGCGTTCTCCTTATGGCCCATTGGTCCATATACCAGATGGGCTCTACCAGTACTTATGGTCACTATGGCTTCCTCCGTCGTTGATTGGATTCTTTGAGTCAGATACTTCTGGCACTTTAACCCTGCTATCATGAACTTCTAGCAACAGTACATAGGGATCTTGTGGCCTTACGTCCACCAACTGCAAGCAAGAATATGTCTCCTTGTCTCCCCAGTCAAAATAAACCCTTATGCTGATGAACTCATTGAAACTATTTCTGTGATTCCGCCCCTGCAGCAAGACCCCTGGGTCTGGGATGGGCTCATTGTGGTTTGTCGCCAGGATCATACTCACTGTAGTCCTACACCAACAATTCGTCATTTTGCAATGCCCAGCTCCATACAATGTCATTTGGTCGGCAATGCCTCTGGAATTCTGGCTTGCTTTTTGGGTGCTCACGCATCCCAACTGGCAGGCCGGTCTAAACTTCTTCTGCCGTTTCCATGACACCAAATAAAAACTACAATATGTTAATTGATGTGGCTTTTATGAGGTAATTTGACGTTGTAATAAATATAGTGGAGGAAATTCTTACTATGTTAGGCCAACAGATTCACGTATATTTTTCCTCTTGTGGAATCCCAACAGATCCAGTCCACTCCACTCAGATCAATCTTGTACAGCGATGGAGTGATTCCTGTTTGATATTGGTGACTGAGTTGATGGACCAGGATCCACCCCAACCAGATATATGAGTACAAAGGGATCCTGCTTTGGGCAACACGCGCTTTGAGTCTACCATCTGGACACCAGAGCATAGTAGGGAATGGGCTTGAAATTTATGTCCCTAAGGAGCTTTATGGAGAAATTATGGCGCCTCACCAGCACTCGTGGCTTGAACCACATGTGGCTCCAGGGTTACTGCTACCTGGGAAAGGGGAGGTGAAAGTGCTACTAGCAAACTTACAGAAGAAGGCAATAATGATCTTGTGGCACCAAGTGGTGGTTTATCTACACTTAGTCCCTAAAGAGGAAGTTCATCATATTCATGATTTTGGCTCATGGGAGGATCTTGGAATACTGGAAAGCTCATCGTTTGGCATACTGACCATGGTTCCATGGAAAGCGCTCACAGGACCATCAGCAGAACAGCAAGATAAGTCTATGGCCCTATTTGAAAAGTACTGGGATATTTTTGCACATGATGATCATGATTTGGGGTGTGCTCAAGGGGTGGTACATCGGACATTATGGGGGATCATCCTCCTATTCAATCACAACCTACTAGATGATCAAAAGCAGTGGAAGAGGTTGTCTCTGATGAGGTGGATAAACTTATTGTGCGAGGAATGCTAGAGTCATCAAACAGTCCGTGGGCCTCACCTGTGCTCATTGTAAAGAAAAAGGATGGCTCAAATCGAGTGGTTATTGAGTATTATAAGCTCAATAATGTAATGAAGAAGGATTCCTACCCTCTTCCATGGATTGACGATGCATTAGACTGATTGGGTGGGGCGAACTATTTTTCCACCATAGATCTGATCTCAGGGTACTGGCAGATCGATTGCCATTAGCAGAACAAGAGAAATGTGCGATCATCACCTCAAGAGGGTTGTTCCAGCTAACTCTCATGTCACAAGGGTTATGTAATGCCCTGGATACATTTCAGCATGCCATGGATACAATTTTAGGTGATTTAAAGCTGTCCTGCGTCCTAGCTTACCTTGATGACATCAATGTGCTCTTGTGTATGTTTACAGAGCACCTGGCCCACTTGGAACAAATGTTTTAGCGCCTTGCTGCTGCTAATATCAAAATTAAGCCTCAGAAGTGCCATTTCTTTAAATAACAATTGGAATACCTCAGGTTCGTTGTGAATTCAAACAGGCTTAAACTACAGTCAGCTAAAGGGGAAGCAATAGGCAAGATGACTCACCCAGGGAATAAGCAGGACATGCAGGTGTTTCTGGGGATGGTTGGGTATTACTGATGGTTCATTCCCAATTTCAGCTGCATCAGGGCCCCAATTTTTGAGTTGTTAAAGAAAAACGCCTCCTTCAATTGGATGGAATGATGCTAAAATGCTTTTGATGTATTGAGAACCGCGTTAGCAAGTGCACCCATTTTGCAATGTCCCAACTTTGACAAACAGTTCATAGTACAAATGGATGCATCCCTCACTGCTATAGGGGCAGTATTATCCCAGAAGGATAATGATGGCATGGAACATCCTGTTGCATTCTGTAGTCGAATCTTGAACTGTCACAAACAAAACTACACTGTAACTGAGTGGGAGTGTTTAGCTGTGATCTACGCTTACAAACAGTTTAGGGTATATTTGCATGGGGTAAGATTCCAAGTAGTGACGGATCACGCTTCCTTGTGCTGACTACAGAATCTATGTGAACTGGAAGGATGGATCGCACATTGGGCGCTGAAGCTTCAAGAATATAATTTTGAGATTTTACATCGACTGGGAGCAAAACATCAAATGGGGACTATCTTTCTCAGTTGCCAACAGTTGCCATCACAGCAGATTTAGATGACATAATGTATGAAAAGATGGTGGCAAATAAATACCAGGATGAGCCACTGCAGGTGATCAAGGTGTTAGATGGACTCAGGGAGGATACTTCATATGAGGGAAGAACTATACAAGCGGATCAGATACTTGCCGTTGAATTTTTCTAAACATTCAGCTAGACCCTTGATTATTATAGATGCTCATCGGGCTGTAGGACATGGAGGATTGTGGAAAACGCTGGAGCTTTTGCAACCCCAATACTTCTGGGAAGCATGCATTATGATGTAGTGGAAACAGTTAGCTGCTGCCATCAGTGTCAAGTGGAAAAGCTTTTCCACAAGAAAACCACATACCAGCTAGTTAAACCCTGGTTTGCATGGCACACTGTTTCCAATGATGTAGTGGGACCTCTGCTGACTAGTGACAATCGATCCAAGTATATAATCATTGCAATCAATCATTTGACCCAATGAATGAAGGCCAGGGCCATTAACGACTTGGGCGCAGTCACCACTGCCAAGTTTATTATGGAATGTGTGATACAGTGACATGGATGCCCACAGTTCATTTTGACAGATAATGGAACCAACTTCACTTCACATATTTTGCCAAGGTTGAACGAGTTGATGGCGATCTGCGGGGTTCTGACCACTCCCTATCACCTGGAATCAATTAGGATGGTGGAGTGAGTCAATAGAACCCTAGTAAACATACTCCGCAAATTGGTAAAGGATTGGCCCTTGGAATGGAGTTCCTTTCTACCTACCGCTGACTTCACATATAATATCAGCTATCATTTGTCCACTGGTAAGAGCCCATTTCAGCTGCTGTATGGTCAACATCCAGCTCTGCCCGCCTTGCTTAATTCATGTGTAGAGGACACTGGTGGTGTAGGTCCCCAGCGATATTTGAAGACTCTTATGGATACATTGATCAAGCTGCAAATGGAAGCCTACTCCACAGTTTGGCCAAGAAGATTTGGGATCAGGCAGCCAATCAGAAGAGATGGAGCAGACTTCTTCTGTTCGCTTTGGGGGATCACATTTTATTTACAACCAGCACGGATTTGGGCGGAAAAACAAGCTTTCCAACATCTGGGTTGGCTCAATCAAGATTATTGAGAAGACCAGCATGGATGCCTACACTATCAAGGAACCTGAGGGGGTTGGATTATCAACCAAGTTCACGCAAAGTCCAATGAGCATATAAACAATAAGAGCATATCATCCAGTCAAAGGGGGGGGGGTAATGTCAGGAAGTTGATATGACTGAAAGATATGTCATGCATACCAGCGGATTGGAGGGGGATTGAGATGTGTCTCGAGATTCACAAAAAAGGTATATAAATGTATAATTAAGCAAAATGACGACCATCTGGCAAATCGAGAGGTATTATGCTGAGATTCAATATGAATGAGAATATCTAGAAAAGGGAAGAATAACAGAAGATTATCAAGCTGAGGATGCATCTGGCTTGGGGAACTGAGATATAAAGAGTCACACAGAATATTGAAGAGGATGTCTTTTCCCAGTTGATAAGTGATTGCAGATAAGTCTGCAATTTATATTAAATAAAAGTCGAAATAAGGGGCAATAGTTCCATACATAGTTTATCAAGTTTTATTAAGAAAGTTGGCGATCCTCATATTGTCTGATTTGGTTGCTCAGTGGCTAATACTCTGTGCAAATCAACTTGGTGGAATTGATCCTAGATGCCAAGAACTAACACATAATGCATCTAGATTATTTCTAAGTCCAGAGCCATGTTTATGTCATGTTTACATGACCTGATTGATGGCACCAACATTTAAGATAAGGCTGGGTGGAAGGAGGTCCAAAGGATTAAGTTGCAGGACCTTTTTGACCTAAAGCACACTTTGGATCAACGCTGGGTACATTCCAGATATGATCAGGTTGGTTCAGGTGAGGTGCTTAACGCCAAGCCCCTTTTTTGGCTTTAGCGTTAAAATAAGCAAGTTACCTCTTATTTGATGATGGCTTGATTTGATTACTCAGTGAACAGGGGTTCAAACCCATTCTGTTTATAGAATTACTAACTCAGGTCATCAATGTCTTCAAGCAAATTACTCAAGTTTGGACAATTTTGAAGTATAGTACCCTATCAGATGGAAGTATGCGCTTATTAATGCACCTTGACTTGGTACCACTTTCTCCAATAGATAATATCCCCAGTTCAGCCTAAATATGTTTCTTTGCAATTAACTATTCTTGTTGGTTATTTTCCTCATTAAAATAAACCCTTAGTCAGTTTAACGTTTTTTCTTATGTTCACATGGGCATACCTGAGCGCGGACCTCTTTGAAGAGGTCTTACATCATGATAATCAATTCATTTGTTTTAAAATTATTACGGTATCAGGTAAACCATTGGGCCGCCTAGGTTCCCTCCAGACCAGGGCACCAGTGCACTCTAGACCTGTTCAAAGCTTGGTTATGAACGGCCCTTTGAGGCACAACCAAGTTTTGCTGTTTTCTCAATCCCTATTTATGAGTACCATGCTAATCACCCTCGCCCTATGTCAATTTAGCTCAAGATTCCTCTGCTGGGTTATCTTTATTCTGACACTGACGACTAATTACCTTGCATTGGTCCAATGCTCCGTGCACCACCACGCTGGTAACTTTAGAGTTATAGACACTCCTTGAGTTAGACAACCACCATTCTTCCTTACGTGCACAAACTTTTTCTGTGTGGGACTTTTGCAAAGTGCAAATGGGGTGCGCCAGCTGTTGGCCACAGCTGCAGTGGGGCTCACCTCCGGTTTCTCAATTTTCCAATGGTTGGAGCATCTCAGCGTTATTCTTGCTGCCTCCAACTGTGAAGTACCCACCCTTTTTTGTACCTGGTGGATATGGTCACTTTGCAATCTGAGAGTTGTGATTCCCTGACTTTAAACTGAATTTCATAAGTTTTTCCACAATAAACTGGTTTTTCTTTGGAACCAAGTTTGGATGTTGCAGTGGTATCTTTGACGGAGGGCCTGGTGTTGATGGCATTGGATAACGTCATACAACCTGTCACCAAAATGTTTATGGGGGTTTTTTGCGGCCAAAATGAGTTTTACAATGACGATTCCATATATACAACTGAGTCATATATCTTCTCTTATGGCTTAGATATGGACCCCATTTCAGTGTATCAAATCACCCCAGAAAACCCACGCTTGACCACCACCATGATCCGCAGAAACCAGGAGGTGAAGAAGGAGTTATTATTACAATATAAAAACGTTTATGCAGCTGCTGAAGATATGGTGGGATATGTGACCTCAGTAATAATAGTGGACAAATATCCCTCTCCATTCTATGATGCAAAAAAGTATCCTGGGGTTAAGATAGACCCTGAAGAAGAAATTTAGTGGTGAAGTGTTGGCGTTTTCTGTTATAAATAAAGATCATTTGTGTTATTTTTTATTGACTGCTACCCTTTCATCCCCTTTATGGAAGATCAGCACAATTATTTTGGTGGATACTTGAGCCTCTGAGAATTTTATTGACCAAGACTTAGCTGACTACCTTGAGCTAAGTTACTTGCCAGGTGGTATTGTTAGAGGAGGGGCTTCCCAAGGTACTTTCACGCTGAAAATTATGGGGTTAGTGGATTATCAAGTTGGCAGATATCATTTGTCTGACCACTTCCAAGATATCAAAAACCTCTTGTACCCCATCGTATTGGGCATAGAGTGGTGGCGAAAGTTTGACGTCAAAACTAACTTGAAAGAAAATACCCTGTGCCTTAACTTTAAAGAATCGCCACGAGTTGGTTATCCCTTTGGCTGAAGCAAACTTTCAGGGAGATTTGGACCATTGGCCAAATACCCACACACTTATTCTTGCTCTTTTGCTGAAGCCCATTTTGGAGGTTCCCTTATCTTCCTGTTTGGAGGGGTTGGAATCTTCGTTTGATGCGGCTTCAACCAATATACTAACAGCTCATTCAGAGTTTGATTGCGAGTTCAAGCTCACCGTTGATCTAGTACATATATCTTCCCCAATTTATACATTGACGGTACAAGAGGAAGCGGCTTTAGATATGTGGGTTGAGGAGCAATTAGCCAAAGGCGCGATTTTTCAGCAAACCTCCCCTGTATGTTCCCCACTTCTCTTTGTAGAGAAGGCCAATGGTACCTTACGCTCATGCATTGATTGTGGGAATCTCAACAACGTAACAGTTCCAGACTTGCATCCCATCCCACTGGACTCACAGATTGCACGCTATGTAGAGAAGGCGAGAGTCTTCTCCAAGTTGGATTGTTTAAAAAAGTTAAATCAGATCTATATCAGAAGGGCCAGGAGTGGCTGACCGCATTACATACCAGAATTGGGGATTTTCAATTTTGGGTTATGCCCTTTGGGCTTAAAAAGCCCTGCTATCTTCCAACTCTGTATTGATGTGGCTTTAGGGGACTTATTAGGGGTATGCGCGGTAGCTTACATGGATTATCTTCTGGTATTTTACCCTAAAAACGAGTCCCATGCAGTACACCTTCAGCAGGTGGTGGAGCGTTTGAGGGCAGCTGATCTTACGTTAAAATAAGAAAATATGAATTTTATAAGTCCCAGGTTATCTTCCTGGGCAACATCGTGTTTGACCAAGTGCACATGATGACTCTAGACAAGGAGAGGGCGATTCATGAGTGGCCCACCTCAACTTCAGTTAAGGAAATGAGGAGTTTTATGGGACATTTACATTCCTTAAGAAATTAACACCAAATCTTACTGAAGTTGCAGCGCCTTTGTATAAGGCGAGTGGGGCAAAAGTGCTCCAGTGGTCCCCAACTTTGCAGGATGCCTTCCAAGCGGTAAAGTGTACTTTGCTGTCCACGTCCATTCTTCATCATGGTGACTCTAATAAAGAGTTCATTGTTGCTTCTGATGCCTTTAACTTCGCCATAGCGGTGGCCCTATTGCAAGTAGGCAAAGATGGAATAGAGCATCCAGTGGGATGTTTTTCCAAGAAGATGTCTCTACCAGAGTTAAACTACGCCGTATATGATAAAGAGTTATTAGCAGTGGTGAGGCACTAGCCTATGAGCATTATCATTTGTATGGCTTATCCCAACCCTTCTGCATACGTACAGATCACCATGCCTTATTGTACTACTGCGCACCTCATGTCTTAACCCCACAACAAACCCGCTGGCATGAGACCCTAGTCCAATCTGCGTTTTCTATATGCGTTCACTAAGGACAAGGAGAATGGTTTGGCAGATGCTTTGAGCCGCAACCCTGCACTAGCTCCAGATCCTAAGGAGGTAGAGGTGCATAATACCCACTTGATGATTCCACCTGGTAAGATTGTGTCTTGGCTTCCCCCTTGGCCAACGGGTCAGCACTCTCTCCTTTGGAAAATGAAGAGTAATATGGTATGTTCAGAAAGGTAGTCCTTTCCCAGCCTTTGTCAGCTGAATATGCTATGTTCCTTGCTTAGAGCGCGTTAATAAGGAGGATATTACCAAGGGTTATCATGTGAAGGATGAGATGGTGTTGTTTCAGGGGTGCCTATGGGTTCCCGCTGGACCACTTCGCCTGGAAAATCATCCAGAACCATCATGACGGAATCACCACTAGTCATCCTGGGAAGGCAAAGACTCTAAGGCTAATTCACTGCACTTACAATTAGAAGGGGTTAGCTGCACAGATGGGCAGGTATTATAAAGAGTGCCTAATCTACAGCCAAATGAAACTAAATCTCAGCCTTTTAGAAGGGCTGTTGGTACCAGTTCAAAAGGCTGAAGGGCCTTGATTCTCTATCAGTTGAATTTATTGTGGAATTGCCTACATCTGATGGCTACGATGCCATCATGGTGGTGGACAATTTTAAAAAGTTTTCTACTTTATTCCCTGCAGAACCAAAGTCACCACGTCTGAGATGGTGAGGATTTTTATCACTCATGTGTTCACTCTTCACGGGGCCCCTTAAGAAATAATTAGCAATTGTGGACCCCAGTTTACCTCTGTCTTTTGGGAAGTTTTGTGTAAGACTATTCAGATTTTCCCCTGTCGTTCAACTGCCTATCACACCCAATCCAATGGGCAGACTAAACGAGTGAACCAGTGCCTTGAACAGTTCTTGCGTTGTTACACCACCGTGGATCATTCAGATTGGGTTTCCCATCTCCCCATGGCCCAATTCAGTTATAACAACACCCAACATGCATCAATTGGGTTTTCCCCCTTCATTGCCAACTATGGCTTCAATCCCGCATTCAACATGAAGCCCAGTTGTAGATCAAAGGTGGAAGCGGCGGTGGACTTTACAAAAAATTATCAAGAAAGCACACCAGAGTGTGAGCTTAAATTTAGATGCGGCTATGAAGGCCTACAAGGAGAATGATGATGGTAAGAGATGAGTTGGACCAGCGTGCAAGGAAGGAGATCTCGTGATGCTGGATGCTAAAAGCATCCCAATCAAACAATCATGAAAATTCAAGGACCAAAATGATTGGGTGGTACCGCGTCATCAGAAAGGTGGAACGCGCCTCATAATAGTTGGATCTACCCCTCTTTTTGAATCTTTTAAGTGTTTCATGAAAGCAAGTTCACATTTTTAAGGGCCCCCTCAAGAGACTCCTGAGGCTTGCCTTGTGGATGGGGTGCCGGAGTAGGAAGTGGAGGAAATTGTAGCCTCTTGTTGGGTAAGAAGAAGACTCAGGTATCTTGTATCCTGGAATGGATTTAATGCAGCGGAGAACAGTTGGGTCCCAGCGTGTGACTGCACCCATGCAAGATCTAATTGTAGCATTCCACAAGCGTTTCCCTGAGGCTGCAGGATCTAAGTCCAAGCAAGCCCTTTCTGCCTTGAATTTGGCCCCTGCCTATAAAAACTTTTCCTTGGAAAATGCCCCTTGAGGGGGGTGGAGCCTAAAAAAGAGGAGAGGTTAGTGTCATGTTTACATGACCTAATTTAAGGCACCAATATCAAAGATAAGGATGGGTGGCAGGATGTCCAAAGAGTCAAGTTGCAGGACCTTGCTGACCTAAAACACACCTTGGATCAACGCTGGGTACAGGCCACATATGCCCAGGTTGGTACAAGTGAGGTGCACAACGCCCAGCCCCTAGTTTCAGCTATTGTGTTAAAATAAACGAGTTATCTTATAAATGATGATGGCTCCATTCAGCTAATAGGTGAATGGGGGTTCAAAACTCGTTTAATTTATTAAATTACTAACTTGGATCAGGCTCAACTTCAATCAATTAATCAAGTTCAGACAATTTTGAAGTATATTACCCTGTCAGATGGAAGTGTGCGCTTATTGGTGCACCTTGACTTGGTACCATTTTCTCTGATAGATTATTTACCCCACTTCAGCTTAAATATGATTCTTTGACACCAACTTTTCTCATTGGTTGTCTTCCTCCTTACAATAAACCCTCAGTCAATGTTAGAATCTTGAAGTTGACTTGAAAATAACCCTTTGACAATCAACAGATTGTATAAATTAATTTCCTAATGCTCGAGCTAATACTCTAATTAAAGCCTATTGCAATAACATGGCTCAGGCCAATTATCACAACTTCAACAATTTATATTATCAAAAGCTTGTACCAGATACACTCAAACATATAGGATGATTATACCTGCAACTACATGGCTTGGGCAATTAACTCAACGTCAATTCAATCCAATTATTCTATTGAAAGCTCAGGTTGAATACACTTGCATAGCTGGGCTGATTATCGCTGCACCTAAACTTGGCAACTAGTCCTGACTAAATGGGACCAATATCAAATATTCAACATGAGAAATCATTTGGGATTGACCTGAAGAAAACGTCTACAAGTCCCATGAACAAATAAGATTAAAAAAACGTAATCCTTTTTCTGTCCTAGGGCAAATTTTATATGTTGGTACGCATAATCAGCACAATAGCACTTGCACATGGGCCACCCAAATTGGAGTACCTAGTGCTATCGAGAGGGCCAGTTGAAATCCTGATTAGGGAGTCATTTCCATCAGCTGTATGACAAAAACATATTTGAGATGGTCCTAAAATAATTTCCTGTCTATGAGAATTTTGTATGTTGATACACATAATCAGCACAATAGCACTTGCACATGGACTGCCCAAATAGGAGTACTAAGTGCTGTTGAGAGGCCTTCCAACGTCCCAATTAAGGGTACATCATTTATTTAAATTAATGCCAAAATCTCCCAGAATTTGTATTTCATCAGCAGTATGACGAAACTAATTTCAAGGTGATCCTAGGACAATTTTACACGCTTGTTGTTGCAATTTTTGTCCCTGAAATCCTCCTTTAAATGAGAATATTTCGCCACCAATAAACCTAGCAATAGGTCTCAGTCATATCAGTTCAAGGGCCAAAATGAGGTGGAAATTAATCTGTTGAGATTGCATGCTCAAATGTGGCCAGGAGATGCCCTAGAGGTATAAATACCAGCGCTTAGCCTAATGAATAATTATCAAATAATTTAGTCTTAATAAAGATTTATTTTATTTAATCTTTTTTCTGGTTTCTATCTTAAGTCCCTTTTGAGAGTATTGGAAAGCTGGATCCTCAGAATCCACAGCTTGTACTTTTGCCTGCCTTGGGAGAAGTTCCCAAATACAAAGGGAAAATTGAGCCTGAAATCAACCAGAAGAGTTGGGGCTATTTGATTTCGCTTAGTGAGTTTCTGAACAGTCAGAATGCCATAAGCCACTGGAAAATCAAGGATCAATTGACCGAACTTTGTCCCAAATATAAATACAGGATTTAATTTATAAAGCGAGTGATCCTCAGAATTTAAAAGTCAGTTTGCATTTTTTCTTATGTTCACATGGGCGTACCTGTGAGTGGACCTCTTTAAGGAGGTCTTGCATCATGTTAGTCAATTCATTTGTTTTAAAATTATTATGGTATCAGGTACACCATTGGGCCGCCTGGGTTCCCTCCAGACCAGGGCACCAGTGCACTCTAGACCTGTTCAAAGCTTGGTTATGAACGGCCCTTTGGGGCACAACCAAGTTTTGCTGTTTGCTCAATCCCTATTTTTGAGTACCAACATAACCACCCTCACCCTATGTCATTTTAGCTCAAGCTCCCTCTGCTGGACTATCTTTATCTTAACACTGACGACTAGTTCCCTTGCATTGGTCCAGTGCTCCGTGCACCACCACGCTGGGAACTGGAGAGTTATAGACACTCTCCTGACAGCGTGTTGCAATAGGCTACTCTATCACCTATATGATATTTAGAAAAATGCCAGTCAATTATTATTGTCCATCATTTCGGCCTTGATTTTTTTCTTCAAGGTCATATTGAATGCTTCTGACTGCATTTTGATAAGGATATTTAAAAGTCAGATCAAATTACTGCTCAGCACCCATCCCCAATGTTGATTTGACCACCAAATATAGAATTGGTGGTAGCGCGGCCTTCCTTCAAAACAACAATTCAAACGGCATTTTTCCATCACCTTATGGTGACTAATTTTGTATGAGAATGTCAAGGAACTGAGGTAGTTCCCCACTTGGAAGTTTTTCCAGCAACCAGCTTCCTCAGCGTCATGGCCAGCGTTCCATTCACTCGTTCTACCAGTCCATTCATCTTCAGCTGGTAAGGTACTGACATGATCCTTATTTACCCATTAAATTTTGTTCAACCTCAATTTCATGTGGTAAATGAGATCCATTCCGTTGTTGCTCAACAAGACCTGCGGGCATCCATGGCGATATATGACTTGATCCAGGATTAACCATGTGGTACTTGTTGCGTCCACTTTTGCTAAAGCCTTTGTTTTAACCCATCTAGTCAGATGATTGATTGCAACTATAATGTATTTGACTCCCCTGTGCTCATAGTCAGCAGTACCATCACGTCAATGGACACTGTATGCAGGAAAATACAGGATGAACCAGTCAACATCCAGTTGTGTTCTTATGTGGTTTGTGCAACTGGTACTCCACGCACCAAACCAGATAATTGGCAACATCATAATTGATAGACTCCCAGTAATAATACTGGAAAATTGGTCAGTTGTCTTTCTCAGGCCTCCATTCCCAACAACCTTATGGGAAGCTTGAACTATAGCCGCTTGTCAAGACAGTTTTGGGAATAAAATTGTTTTCCACTGATTGTCTTGAATACTTGTTTATCCTTGGTCTCAGTGTTTTCATCGCTTTTAAAAGTGCACCTTGTATCTCTTAGGATAATTCTCAATTTCTCCATTGACCATTCTCTGAAACAGCTCATCAGCATGTTGGTATACCAGTAAACCATTGGTAACTATGATAAGCCATCTTTATTTTGATGAGAAGCTCCCGCTCAGTGGACTAACTCAAAGTCATAAGCTTAAAGCTCTAGGGCCCATTGGGCCAGATGTCCTTCCAGTTCTTTTAGGTTATGCAACTATTTCAGGGAGGAGTGGTCTGTCACCACTATAAAATGCGTCCCATGAATATACACCCAAAACTGTTTACAGGCATAAATCACCTCAATGCATTCATGCTCAGTAACGGTGTAATTCTGTTCTGCTGATGACAACATCCAGCTCATGTAAGCTACCAGATGCTCATCCCCAAATTCATCTACTTGACTCAGGATGGCGCCAATCGCCATTAACAAAGCATCAGTCTGTACTATAAACTCCTGATTGAAATTTGGATATTACAAAATTGGCGAATATGTTAGTTACCAAAATAACTCATCAAAAGAATCCTGGGCCTCTTCATTACATATGAATCCTTTATTTGGATCCTTCAGTAAATGAAACAAAGGTTCAGCAATTCTTGCAAAATCCCATATGAATCTTTAGTATTATCTGACCATTCCAAGAAACACTTGGATATCTCAGACACTTTTTGGGATGTACATCCGCTCCATGGCTTCAATTTTCTGGGTTTGCGTCTGCAGTCCACTGGAGTTGAAATAAACCTCAGATATTCTAACTCTTTCTTGAAGAAGTAGAACTTTCTCAGCTTAATCTTTAGGTTAGCTACAGAAATTCTCTTGAAGACTTCTGTCAAGTGGTGCAAATTGTCAGTAAATGTCCTACTGAACACAGCTATATCATCCAAGTACACCAGGACACGTGACAACTTCACGTCTAATATGGCGTCCATGGCCCTTTGAAGCGTCGCAGGCGCATTGCAAAGACCTTGGGGTATCCTAGTTGGTTAGTATAGCCTCTGCATGGTGATGATTTCATACTTCTCCTGGTCTTCCATCAGCAAATCAATTTTCTAGTATCCTGATACTAGATCCATTGTGGAGAATACTTCACTTCGCCCAATCTTTTATAGCATTATTGATTCATGGAAGTGGATACAAATTCTTTTTCATTATTTTATTCAGCCTTTGATAGTCAATCACCACCCAATTAAAGCTATCATTTTTCTTCACTATCAGGATAGGGCTCACCCAGGGGCTCAATGATGGAACTAGGAGCCCATGCTCCACTAGTTTGCTAAATTCCTCTTCCACTACCACTTCAGTGGCCTTCAGCCATTGGATCAGTCTCATCCATATTAATTAATTTTCCCTGGTGTCAACTTTATGGACTACGTTCTTCATACATCATAAATTATGATCATCCTGGGCAAGGATTTCATGATACTTTTTGAATAGTTCTAGCACCTCCTCCAGCTGTCTTTCCATCAGATCAGCGAGTTGCTCTCAGTTGACCAACAAGTTAATACTCTCAGCAACCCCTGCTGGAAATCCCATTTTGGCAATAGTCCCAAAATCATGGAATTTTCTTAATTCTGTTGTCAGGATCAGATAGAAAAATGCGATGATCTGATTTTTCTCAATCTTCATCAGTTTTCCACTCAAATTCACCAGAAGAACTCGGTTTTCCTCATAGCCTGGCATCACAAAATCAGGCGCCACCCATGGCTCTATTCTAGATTCCTTCCCAGGGCTGCTGACCTCTCCATACAATAGCTTGGGTATCTCAAACACCAATCCTGTATCAACTATTATCTACAATCCTGTCAGTATGGTGTACAGCATCTTGCTTTGTAACGGAATATCCTGGTTTTCCAGGATTTCCGTTGCATTTCCTTTTCACTTTCATCCAACCAATTGGTAGCAAAGTGGAATAATGCCATCATTGTAGATCAGATTGATGAAGTTGTTCCTCGTGGTAAGTGGAGTTTTTCCATCTCTCTGATAAACTAGAGGCAGCTTTTGAACCAATATGGTTAAAATAATATCCTCAAAGTTACATTTAACTCCATATTTTCTTAGAAACTCTGTCTCAATTAGAATGTTGTAGTTTTGGTTGCAAAAATATAGTTGGGGTGGATGTCACCAGAGATCCAAATTGGAGCGGTATTGTACTATACGCTCCACATGAGATGGTCATCTTCATCCCATCGGTTCCATATTACTTCTTATATTCCAAATTGGGCGAGATTCTCCTTTTTATCACCAGCGTGGTCAAGGCGATATTAATTGGCACCCTGCTGTCAATAAACGCCCACACCCATACTCAATTGACCAGTATATCAATACAAATACAAACAGAGTATTGCAAAATGGTATTTACTGAATGTATAGTGGCATTATTTGCTGAATTGAGGGTGTGAATTATTTGTGCCAAAAATCAGGAAACGATTCCCTAATTGAGCTTAGGGGGATTGACAGATTCTCCTCATCTAATTTGGCCTCAGCCTGATCATCCAGATTCTCAGCGGATTAGATCTTGTCCTTTAGTTGGCGCACATATAGGTGAGCAGCCTCCTTGATTATTTTAGAGTCAATCCCCTTTGCTCTAGCTCTGGTTACTGCATTGACATCTAAGTTGACCTCTTGGTAAAGCTGGTCCTGTGTGTCATCTTCAATGAACAGATCACTATTGTCAATGTTCTCATTTAGGATATTGGGAGAAACGGGTTAACCGCAGCTCTAAACTGTTCCATGTCTTAGTGAAGGCCCATTTTACAACACCTGTGCCAGGTTCGGCCTCCTTCACCTGGACCACGTTGATTTAAACCTCAGTCTTCTTGCTTAAGCACTGGCCAGCGAAGTGGCCCTTTCCTCTGCACTGATGACATCGCATGTTACTCTACTCTGTCCATTTGAACCCCTCAGGTTTTTTTCCCAGCCCTGTTTGATTATTTGATTCCTTAGCGGGTTTGGTCACTTTGGTAAGATTCAAATTTCTGAATGAGCTCAGCTTAAAACTTTGATTAGGGCCCTCAAACGTGGCTCCTAGCATCTTCAAGTGATCCACCATTTGCAAGTTGGTTATTTCAGTGGCTAATGTGGAGGACATCAATTCAATGTAGTTTGCAATAAGGCTGAAGGGCCACTTGTAATGTAATCTGCGCTTCAAAATCATCTAAGATTTTTGTTCCAACCAAAATATGTAATTATTGGTAGAATCAGTTGGAAAAATTTGCTAAGGTCTTATCTTTCTGTAATTGGATCCCCATAAAATTTATCTTGCATTTTGACATATGCATGGGACTTCCAAACTACTTCATTATTGCAGCCTTGCCCTACAAATAAGACCAGCTGTCTCCCTCTAAATGAGGTCATCAAGTTTTGACAGTCTCTATCCAAGCAGTTTATGACCTTCAAAGCTTTTTGTCTATTGCCATACCCAAACATAGTTGTGTTGAACAGTTGGAAGAACACAGGAGCGCTGTCCCAATGAAAAGTGGGTAATTTTGGTGTAGCTCTGAACTCCTCCAAATTTCCTCTAGCTGCCACTCTTGGCTCAGCTACCCAACTGACTTGAGGAATAATCTAGAGGGTAATCTCCAAAATGCTTGCAAATGCCGTCAGAATATTCCTAGGAATTTTTGAATTCCCAACTGGAGTTCTAAGGTCATTTTCTTCAGCATCAGTTGCCGCATAAGGTTTGCAAACATCTCTGATTCTTCAGATTGTTGACTTGTTTCAAAAGTTGCTCCATGTCTGAGCTGAGTGAGCTCAAACAAACGCGATCCACTTCACGTTCCGTCTTCAGAAATAAAAAAATTCTTTGACCAAATCTCCTTCTTTATTCTTCAATGACGTTACTTTCTTAATTAACTCATCGCTGAAATTGGAAACTTCTTCTAATCCTTCCTCTATATTAGTGACTCTCTCCTCTAAGGCAGCGAATTCTCTATGATTGGCTGAATTCAAAACGTTCTTATTGACAGTTGCCAATTTCATACATAGCTTTCTCAATTCTTCTTTATATGACAATGTAGATTGGCTTAACTTACTCAAATACCCCCTGTAGTGAGCACCAAATGTTAATATCTGGAACTATTGGCCCCAAATATTAAAAACTGGCTTGACTGATAGTTACCAGAAGTTAACTGAACAGGTTCAGTATGTGCACGATCTGCATTGCTTGATAGATATATATGAGCAATGATATTAGATGACTATTATCCATAGCTGATAATTAAATTAGAGGTGGTCCAACACTAAACTTGGAATAATCAACGATATACTGATTTGACACTTAGGGACTTCTTCCTTATTCCGGCTGAACTAATCCACACTCAGATTCAGAGGTTCTGGCCCTAGTTTTATCATGCTGAGTTAACGGAGATCCAAGTCAAAGGTCTGCTTCTCTTCTAAGGATATCCAATTATTACTATTTATACACACAAAAGAGTCCACAATTATTGTACTACAACAATAATTAACTGAAGATGAATAGAACATATTGCTACTATAAGGAATTTAATCTTGATGGATCTTTTTTAATCTCTTATCATAAAATATTAATGGATATAAATGATATAATTTACAATGACAGAATGGTCTGGTGTATGAGATAAAGAAGTGGTAATGTTAAACAACTATTAGCCGCCAACATTCTTTTATATTTGATTTCCACCTCAATCAGGTAACCTCTTACATCCTAGTAATTTTTACTCACTATAAGAAACTAGAAACATAAGCCTATGTATATCATGGCTACCTGTCATATAAGGATCTCAGTCTACCTTGCTGATTAAGTTTTGACACCTGTATCAACCCCAGGACAGGTGAGACCTGAATAAATTTTTCTAATTTTAGAATTTTGATCTGATTTACTAATAAAGGTACAGGGAATTTATAGGAGGAATTTGGTGCTCAGCTCTCTGGTTGGCGCCTTATCCATGAAATGGCAGACGTTGCCATTAAATTTCCTTACAAAGTCTCTATTGGCGATGGTCTTATTCATTGGGTTAGGGATTTCTCCATCAGACATCCAAGAGACTTAAAAGCAGAAAGAGCTAGAAAACGTGTCCCTAACATTCCTTCTTGATCACAGTGAAACAACCACATTTGGCTAGCGACCTGCTTAGGTAATGGGCCTCTTTACCCACTATAGCAGGTCACAAACCAACTAATTGATTTGCTAGTTGCAGGCGGCATCACTCGCCTCAAAACTACTGATTAAATTCCCAATCAGATGGTGATAGAATCTGACCAATTTCAATCTCTACACCTAATAGTTAATCAGCAATCAATTATCAGATGCCCCAAGTTCATTAAAAACTCTGCCCAATGAAATTTTAAGCATTTGCACAGATTGATCCCTGACAGATCCAAACCCAGTGAATTACCCAAAATCCTCAGACATCATTAACCCAAAAGCTAGGTCAACCAATATCCAATATATTTGCTAGTGGGACTTATCCCCTAGTGAACCAGCAGATAACCTAGGAAGTTAAAAGGTAGGCAAAAATCCTAACAGACATTGATGTGCTGCTAGATTAGGACTGTAAAAAGAAACACAGCAAACATTGTAGAGGCCTTTTTGGTCACTGAAAAGGTTTTTATGCAGCAACTGAAAGCATGGAACAGGTAATCTCCATGCACATTAGATCATCTACACCTATGGCATGCCTGAGACTGCAAAACGTTTTTTGGATCTTTGCAGAGATAATGAGAGAAGCTTTCTTTTTCAATTTTAAAGAGCACCATCCAAATCTGGTGAAGGCTGAATTACTAACACCACGTGGTGCTTTGTTTCCAAAATGCAACTCCCCTTTAACACATTTGATTTGCCACAATCTTCAATAAAACTTCCAAAACAGGGATCTTCTTCACCAATAGCTGCAATTTGCTTTACATGTCAGTTCTTGTGTACTTTGAAGACCTGTTATGAGATACAGCATGTGAGCTTGACAGCTTTCATGGGATCTCTAATCAATAATTGAATCTTTGGAGATTGAACGTCCTGAAAATTCATGTGAATCTTTACCACTTTTTTATCCTTCTCTCATGAATTTAAAGTTAGAAACATTAATTGACATTCACCCTCTTTTGATATCAATGCCATTAAAGGGCTCACAACAAGTCCTGCTTCAAAAAGTCTTCCCAGACACCTTCTAGGATTATGTGCAGATTTTTGTTTCCAAAATTGACCCATAATGTACTTGCCTTGGTGGATTTTAAAGTAAAATTCTCCAAAGAAGAGTGGGTAATGAATAAATCAATGCATATTCACAATTGATTGCAGCCACATAAAATGAACCATGATATTCATTTTTTTGTTTGTGGTGATGGTACTGATATCACATAATATGTAATGAAGTACACAACCAAGGATTAAACCCAATTTGAAAAATGTCTGCTCTGCATCTATCAGCTTTTGAAAGCCATGTAAATCATGAATCTAAATCACATCAAGACTTAGATGGCTTTGTCAAGGGGAGAGCATGTATCTATCCATGTTAATATCTCTTTCAAGCAAGCAGGAGGTCTATGCTCCAATGGCATGCCTTTACACTCAACGTTGGAGTAATTTTATGAATTCTACACTTTTTTAAACCTTTTCATCAACCAAGTTTCCAGTGCCCTGCAGACTGAAGATGAAATTAAGACATCCCTTATTTCAATTAGAGGTGGGAACTTTGCCACTGTGACTGCTGCAACAGATTATATTTGTTGACCAGAGGAGTTTGACACTTTGTTTTTACAAATTTACACAGAACTATGAGCGGGCAAAAGGTGGTGATCAATTTCATTTCACTGA
Organism: Massospora cicadina; assembly: GCA_022478985.1. Classification (NCBI taxonomy): domain Eukaryota; kingdom Fungi; phylum Entomophthoromycota; class Entomophthoromycetes; order Entomophthorales; family Entomophthoraceae; genus Massospora; species Massospora cicadina. Next base: position 94,794 of record JAKSZP010000200.1, read on the forward strand.
AGATCATCCCCTTGCCTTCTCCCATGAATTAAAAAAAGATCTATTTACTGTTTAGTCAATGTACATTGCTGATGTGTTCCTTAAAGTTCAGCTTCAAATATCACAGAATAAGAACGTGAAAGCTATTTAAAACTATGCTTGTTCTTTATAACCCTTTCTTCAACTTGAAGATTTGAAACAAGGCGCAACTTGGGAAGAAGCATTAAAGTATGTGTGCAAACTCTGACATGATGCGGTACATCGCTCACACAGAAGATTACCATGTTGGTAAGTGAAGAGCAGAGAAATCAAGAAAATTGAAATTGAGAAGAATATACTTGCTTGTTGGACATTTGAATATATGGATGATGATTTCCTAATGCTCCATTTTCTTATGAAGAGGGCAAGAACATCCAAAGTCAGGTGGATCCATATTTTGATGTATTTTCTGATGACATCAGCCTACATGTGGTAAAATTGGAAATGCATTTTGAGACTGTTCTTGAAGTCCCTAGCAATGTTAATGATGTTATTCACACTCCATTGCCAATCTTGATATAACAGAACAAAGGGTTTATCATATTGTGGACTTAAACACCTTTGATGCAAGACTAATTGAGCTCTATGAACAGATTTTTGTTGCTAATAGTGACCAAAACCCCAAACACTATTAGCAGAGTTTCCTTCACGTGATATTATTGTGAAAATGATGGAAAATGCATGTCAACAAAAACAATTATTGCCTTTATCAGGTGCATCTGAAGAACTGCTTGAGTATCCAACCCTCATAAGTATCCTGCTTTATGAGACTTAACCAAAAGCAGCACCAAGCATCTTTTGCTGCTGCTGGGTATCTGTTCAAATAATATTCCAATTATGCATGATGTGAACTATCTATTCCACTGATAGATCAGGGATTGCAATTTATTGTCTAAATTGGTGGAAGTGCAATAGTTGGCAAGCGTTGTGTTATCAAAGCTCTGCTTTAACTTGCTTGGTTTTAAAAATGACCAAATAGTGTGATGGTATGTGCTGGTATGGTAATTGCTGCAGTGAATGCTGAAGGGCTCACAGTTTATAAGCATCTTTCACTTAATCTTTCTTGGCAATCCACGGTCACCCCATCCCACAGTATAACAGATTAAAAAAATTTCTGATTTATGGCTTCTCATAATTGATGAAGCTAGCACGTTGTTTCAGTATCTGCTATGAAAAATTGACCAATGCCTTTGATCTAAAGGGGAAACCCACAACACTTGCAGGAGGTGTCCACATTCTTTTCTGTGGTTACTGGCTTCAGATTGGATCAACAACTGGGGATTTGTGTTTCTAACAAAATAAATTTCATTCAATCCCTGCTTCCTTTGATGCTTACCTGATCTACTCAAGAATTAACTATTCTTTTTTCCTTAATGTTGCTATGCAGCATGCTGATGGCCCCTAGTTTGAGGACATTCTTTCAAAAATTTGTTTAAGAACTTCTACTCATTGTGATTTGGAGGTTATCAGCTATTAGCTCATGGTTAATTGTAAATAAAGCCATCCATGTGGTTTCTCTCCCTCCTCATTATCTCAAATCCTCTTAGAATAGCATTTAACTCTGCCTTCTCCAGATCTTTTTCTCAAACACATGACGTCATTCCATATCAAATTAAAGCTAGGGTTACAGCTGGACGAAGATTAACATTATCGCAATGTGAGCGTTTGAGTCTATACACCTTGCGTGATGATATAACTGGCTGACTTTCCATGACACTGGAACTTGCTATTGGAACTTCTGTCAAGTGTACATTGAATATTACCTGGTTATGAAAATTGGCTAAGGGATCACTTGGACATGTGCTTAGCTTTCAGTTCCCTCACCACTGTCTCCATCAACAAGTCAACAATGAAAGTGATTCTTTTCATGTTGTAAAAGTCTCCTCAACCTTGTCTAATATTGTGTATTTGAAACTTTTGGCAGAAGTGTTTGCATCCAAACTTACCTCCTGAGGTTGTTCCTGTATGACCCTTCCATGAGAAAGATTACCAAATATCACTTCCTAGACACTCATTCAGAGTTTCTATACAGCAGATGCCAAAGGTTCCATCCTATGCACTCACCATTGATAAGTGTCAAGGGTTGACATTGTATGGCATCACTTGGGCCCCCTTCTCCATTCCTCCAATCAAAGTACCAAAAGAATTGGTACCCTATATTTGGTGCTTTCTTGTGCACGCAAACTTTATAATGTTTCGCTGCTTCAACCATTGACTTTGTCCAATTTTTAATATTACACACCTTCAAGTGAATGTGCTTCTGAAGATACGCGCTTCACTCTTTGGATCTCATATATGAACTGTGAAATTGGGTTACAAACTGCACATGAGAGCCTTAGGGAATCCAGTAGAAAAAAGAGGTCTAAAAGCACATCTTTTAACATCTTTTTTAGTCTTTTATTAACTCAATTTAAAATATATATCACATAGTTTTTTATCACCCCCATAATAATTGAAAGTTGGCTTAGATTTTACTAAGGTGGGGACTTATGAAATCTGTTATGCTACTGGGTTTGCTTACCAGAAAGCCTGCAAGGTAGTCCTATGGTAATGTCATAAACATTGCTAAGAGACCCTTAAATCTTCTTTGCTGTTTTTATTGAGTTTTTTTTGCAGAAGTGGGGAGTTTTGGAGTGGTCATTTGGACTGCTGGTGGTTAAGATCTTTTTCGCCCACCAGGAGACCTCCAGGGGAAATTTTGACAATTTCTGGGACCCCTGTATTTCTAATTGATCCCCTCAGGCATCCCTCTCACATGATTACCTATTGGAGAAAGCAATTAATTGCATTCTCCACCTCAATGGTTCTGTTTGGTACCATTGTGATGATAGTCCATGGTAATGTCACAAGCATTGCCAGGTGCCCTTGAATTTGAAAATTTTTGCTCTTTTCACCGGGTTTTTGCAGAGGATGGGGAGTTTGGGAGTGATAATTTCAACTGCTGGTGGTTAAATCCTCTTGCGCCCACCAGGAGACCTCCAGGGAAAACGTTGACACTTTCTGGGAACCCTGGATTTTTAACTTATCCCTTTCAGAATTCCCTCTCACAAGATTATCTATTGGAGAAAGCATTTAATTTCAAATTAATCACCAAAATGGTACTGGTTGGTACTACTGAGATTTTTGCTTTCAAGGAGGTGATATAACAAATAATGGAGATTAATAGATTTTCCTAAGGTTAGGGACTTAAGAAATCTATTATTCCAATGAACTTGCTTTCCATACAGACTGCTAGATAGTCCTACGGCAATATCCTAAAGATTGTCTTGGATTTAATAATCTTTTGTGTAATTTTTGTTGGCTTTTCTTAATAAATATGGGGAGTTTGAGGGTGTTCATTTGGACTGCTGGTGGTAGAGGCCTCTTGCGCCCACAAGGAAACCTCTAGGGAAAACGTTGACGCTTTCCAGGGCCCCTGAATTTCCAAAGGATTCCCCTTAGGCTTCCCTATCACAAGGACATCCATCAAAGAAGGCACTTGATTGTAATACTTCTTAGGCTCCCAATCTACCAGCCAGCAAGTCACCGGGACGCCAGTATTTTTTGGGCTTATTTACCTAGTTATTTTAACTTTTCTTAACTCTTAAGGGAGTTTGCCCCAGTGGTAGAGTATGGAACTTTTGACCTTTGAATCCAAAATTTGATCTCAGTAGATAAACTTTGGGTAGTGGCCAAATTTATTACTATGTTGGTTTTGCGCTCCAATGCACTAAACCATGATAGCAAATAGCAATGTGGTTCATATAGTTCCTGGCTTATCATAACTCCACACGTGGAGGTTTACTGGTATTTATCCTCCTTTCCCAAAAAAATTATTTTCCACTTTATATTAGTGTGATATCATCCTCCAGATAACTCACTTCAAGTAAATATTACCTTTTATAGAACTTATTAGGATACTAATTTAGGTTGAGGATGTGTTTTAAATCCTTTCCTAAAAGTCTACTTTGCTTTTTTTCTATTAAAATTCCTAAATAAAACCATGTTTAAGTAATTTATTCTGTAATTTAATTTATGCATGTTCATGAAAATTGATCAATTTGATTGGTTAATAAGTTTTTCCAAGCAGTTGGTGGTTATTTGGTTAATTACAATAAAGCTCACTGTTTTTGGTAGTATGTAGTTTATAGTTGTAATAGTTGATTTGATAGGTTTAATGGTTTTGGATGAGTGGTTGATTGTTTTTTAATTATCAAATAATATTAAACTTCTCAGTTGAGATGAAAAACCAATTTTTATTAAAGTTCTATATATCATTTTTATACTATATGTCATTTTTTAGGTTTTTATGAAGTAAAATAAACTTAAGCATATGTTTGCTTTTCTAATATATAGATATACGTAATAGTCTGGCTATTATAGTTCATTTGTTAGAGGGATCTAAGGAATATATATGTGTAATGTGATTTTTTTATATATTTATAGTATGGGTGATTATACCATTATCATCTTTGATATTTCTATTGTCAATTATTAATGAAACATGCCATATATAATTAGTTGATTAATTGATAAATCTAATTTAATAGAATAAAAAGCTTTGTAGAAGGGGTGTATAGCCTAGCGGGATAGTTCTTCCTAATTTCTTTGGTGCAGCTTCAATTTATAATATATTCAAATCCTGTACTGGCTAGGAAAATCTGGAGTGGTATTTTTTTTCAATATTAAGGTTGACCCACCTCGAATTTAAAAAGTATTGTAGATGGCAATTGGTGTTTAGTATATATATATGTACGTATATATAGACCTTTATTCTAAATCATACTATCATTCATACTAACTGGATAAATAAATCACTGTATCAGCAATCTTGTGCTATAATTCCTCACATGGGGCTCTAGTGATTGAGTGACTAGATAAGTTAATTGGTTTTTATAAGTTGTTGGTGGTTTTTGTTTTTTTCAATAAGTTTTGGTTAGTTTTATCAAGCAGTTGGTGATTTTTTTGATTTATTATGTTCAATGGGTTTATCTAAGTGGTTTAGTGGTTTTTAATGATATATTAGTGGTTTATTTATGATATAAAATTTATGATACTCCATTAAAATTGTTTGTTTATTAAACCTGAGCAATGTCAGGTATTACCACTATGAACTATATATTTACTACACTTTGACATACTCTCTCCAGTCAGATGAGGTACTCAGTTTAAACGTTCCATAACCAATGTTTTTATAGCAATCTCCTTATGCCCGAAAGGCAAGTACCTGTTATTAATGTTTCTAAAGCGTCTAATAGCTGCTTTGCTTCTAACATGAGCTTTGGTTTTTTGAAAATTTAATACTTAAATTCCTACTTTTGCAACAATCAAGGAACTGAGTACATATTTTTATTTATCTTATACCAAATTTGAAAGTAATTCCTTCCCAAGATTTTTTTGGATATGGTTTTTGATACTTAGATCAAGGTTGATGAAGGTTTAGTTTAACCTTCCCCTTACTACTCTCAAGCAGCGTTTTATAACTTTTTACACTTCTACTTACTCTTAAGTATCCTTCTGTTATCCCAAAAGCATCAAGTTTATTGTTAATTATGCAGGCATGACTTCATTTCTAAAGTGGCCTTATTCGCTTCTTATCTGAAAAGAAAGAAACACCATTTAGTTTACAATTGAGCCTTTGGCAGTATGGGTTATCATTTTCTCATTTTAAACAATTTTGAGATCTATATATCCTTTAAATTTCAGTCTCAGCTCTTTAATTTCTAAAAGCAATATTTAGCTATCATAATTTCACGCCTGAACTGATATTGTAACTTGATTTTTGTTTAAAATCTACTAATTTTTGATATAAAATAGTTGAATTATGGCAGATTATATCACACCTTGAGATGTTCTGAACTTTTAAGACTTTTCCAATTGGTGAGTTTTGTGGTTTGTTAATTAATATGATAGTGAGCTCTATATAGTGGACAACTATATTTTCTATAAAGAGCTCATACTTGACTATTTGCACTGATGCCTTGAAAGCCATTATCTAGATGAGTCCATTGATACCAAATCAACTGAATGAATCTAACGCTCTAGGTAGCTATGTAATTTTCTCAATCAGAGGTTATGCTTCAGAAAGTGTTGAACATGTTTTTTAATGATTGAGTTCTAAAAGTTCTTAGAGAAGGTATATAAGCACAATTATATATGGAGATTGTGGGCAACTTCTCTCCAACTGATGCTACTTCAAATGGCCTCATTTTCAGAATGACGTTTTCTTTTATCTTTTTCCCTGAAGCTTCTAAATTGTGCTTTTCTTTTGATATAGATGTTTCTAAGCATTTTATTTATGCGCTTAAGCCCAAATTTAATATTTTCAGAAAATTATCCCATTTTAACGTCACATCATTTCATCTCCAATGTGGACAGATTAGGTACTGGAATGATTTTTGTTTAAACTGTTGTATATAAACAAGGGTTTATATATGTCTTTCTAAAGCTTGCTATATTGTGTTATTCAGAAAGCTGATATAAACTTTTTGGAACCAGAATACCACTTCCTGCTCATATGGTTTATGGTTTAATCAGAAAATTTTTAAATTGTTTGTTTTTTTTATAAAAAAATAAATAGTAGAATTATTGGTTCAAGATAGTTTAAAAAGGTGCAAGAGTATCAGATAATATCTAGCCAAATAAATATTGTTTAAGATTATACGCCTTTATAAATAGGCTTAACTGGGAGTTGGCTTTTGAGAAAAAATTTATTTAATTTAGATCTATAATTATAAAAATGATTATTTTGTTTATCTTGTATGCGTTCCTATGGCATTTAAAGATTGTGGTGAAACTTTGGTGAGTTGTTGTGCACAATCTCACAAAGGTTTATGAATTAGTACAACCATTTTACAATAGTAAAATAAAAAGTTTTATATGTAAGAAGTGAAAATAATATATTTTTAATGGTAATTGTATACTTTTACTGAGCAGTTTGATATTTTGTAAATTCAGTAGATTAAATGGTTTTGCCACGTGATTGGTGGTTTTTAGGTTTATTAATAAGCTTGATGGCTTTAAGCAGTTGGTAATTTGTTGATTCGATTTTTAATTGGTTTTAATAAGTTGTTGGTAGTTTTTGGTAATTTAAATAACTTTAGTTTGATTTGTCAAGCAGTTATTGATTGGTTGATTTGGTATGTTCAATAGTTTTAGCTAAGTGGTTTAGTAGTTTTCTATGATATAAAATTTAATATACTCAATTCAAAAGCGTTTGTTTATTAAATCTGAGCAATGCAGGATAACTCTTCTAGTCTATAATATAAAACTGAGATATTCAATTGAATTGTTTGTTTATTAAACCTGAGCAGTGTTGGGTAATACCTCTATCTATTTATATAAACCTAACTTAATTATTTTGAATAGTTTGCTTATTAAACCTGAGCAACGCCAGGTGACACCACTACTAATTGGTTGATTTAATAGCTTCAGTTGGTTTTAACTATGACTGAGTAGTTGGTGGTTTTTGTTAATTTTGATAGGACAATTGGTTTTGCTGAGTGGTTGGTGGAATTTGGGTAAATTTTTAAGTTCAATGGGTTTGGATGAGTGTTTGGTGGATATCTATAATATAAAATCTAAAATAATAATTTAAATCATCTGGTAAGCTATAAACACCATAGCAAAGCATGGGTATCTGAGTGCTAATAGTTTATAAAAAACTTCTTTTCAAAGAGCCTATGAAATCTGACCTCTTAGGCTCATGCTGTAACAGGATGTATTATGAATTAAAAAATTATGAACCCAATCAAAACTGGGTAATTTAACATATTAACTAAAAGGGTAATCCATAAATGTGGGTGTAGCTTCAGCTACTTACAAGCTTCTTATATATAGGTTTATGCTAAACTTACTGATTGCCATCTACAGTGCTTAATTTTATAGAAATTTAATATATTTTGTTGGTCAATTTATTCTAAACTTACTGGTTGCCATCTACAATTCTTCATTTTAAATCTAGTTTATTTTTTTGGTCAAAGTATGCTAAAAACAATGACCATATAAGAATGTTTAAGCTTATCACACTATGATTCCATACTTGCCTGGATTTTGAACATACCCCCAGCCATAGGACATATTCATGTCAAAAATATAACAATATCTATAAAAAGTTATCTGCAAACAATATATAGGATTTGAATGATAAAGTATATTGATTTTCTGAGTGGTTTGGGATTATTTGGTTGATTTGATAGTTTTAATGGTTTTTCAAGTGCTTTAGTGATCAAAAGATGATTCAATGGGTTCAATGGTTTCAGGTAAGTGGTTGGTAATTGGTTAATTGATAAGTAAAATTAGCTTGACTAAGAAGTTGGTGAATGGTTGATTTGTAAAGTTCAATTAATTTTAGCTAAGTGGGCATCAGTGTAACGCACTAGCTCCTTCCAATGAGCCACGAATGAGTTGGGCAACAGGATCCATGTTAAAGACCATAGGGCTGACATGACTCCTGATACTACTCTCCTGGTGCGCGCGCTACAAGATTGGACAAGCACCCCCTGGAAGACAGTTGCAAGTATACTTAACCCCAGCAACATGCCTTTACTCCAAGACAAGGTATAGAGGGAGGCAATAGCCCTCCCAAGCTCACTCTCAAAGTCCAATTCTTGTTGATTTAAGCCAAACATGGCTGCAGTTAGGCAATATCTTTAAAATAAACCCAAATTATAAATATATGAATTTTAGGTTCTTTTATTTAATATTTAGCCAAGTTGATAGAAAACAGAACTGAGGAGCCTCCAGCTCCCAGTTCCTTCCCTATATACACATGTTAAAAGCTAAAATAAAATATAATATAAGCTTATGGTGCCAGCTTGAATGATGTTTGATGTAAACTTTACAGCAGGATTGCGGAATCTTTACTCAATGATTCTGTGTCAGTTCCAATCCTCGAAGGTTCCGCGCCAGTTCCATTTTGAATCCCAATTGAACCACGAAACTCCTGAGCACCCATTTCATTCCATTCTCAATTCGAATCCAAATCAAATCTTGAAACTACCCATTTTACTCGTTTTCCATTTTGTTCTGACTTGGACGCCCATCTTGCTCCTTGGCCTACTCCAAGCTCCAGCCCCTTAGGCGTCCTTGCCAGAACCAACGCCCCCTCCTCCTCCATACATACAGACACAGCCTGCCCTGTCTTACCAAAGATCAGGGCAATGTGATGCTGAGGATAGACCTCAACTGTCACATCACCCCCCTAGACAGGAAGAACTCTTGGATTTTCTCAGGACATTGGGCACAATCCCTAGCTGACTGCCATGTGGACTCCTCAATAGGATGACCCACCCAACTTACCAAGAATGAACGACATCCTCTCACCACTTTGGTGTCAAGAATCTCCTCAACTTTATACTCTTTGGCTCCTCCTCCAGCTGGAAATAAAGGAGAAACCCTTTCAGGTGGCTGGCCAAAAAATGGCTTGAGCTGCAATACATGCAACACCGAATGGGCTCTTGACCCTTCTGGGAGCTTCAGCTCAAATGCCACCTTGTTCACCGCCCTCACTACCTGATATGGGCCCAACGCCACCGGCCCAATTTCTGGCTCTTTACAGGCAAGGCATAGTTCTGAGCATTCACCAAGACCCAATCACCTCTCTTGAAAGCTCTACCTTCAGATCTATGCCAGTCCGCCTTCCTCTTCTGAGCTGCGACCGCCACCACCAAATTCTCCTTCAGGAGCTCCAGGGTGTCCCAGGTATGTCATGACAGCTCATCTGCCACTGGATTCTGACCTTGCTCCCTGGGCCCCATACCCTCTGGGTGTTGGCCGTGATTTGCGAAAAATGGGGTCATACCTGTGGATGAATGCTTATGATTGTTATAAGCAAATTGAGCCTGCTTCACCCAATATACCCAGTCATCCTGCCGCCCTGAGACATAGCACCTTAAATATTGCTCCAATATCTGATTTACTCTCTCAGTTTGGCCGTCTGACTGAGGATGGTATGCTGATGAATGGCAAGCCTTGATCTTTAGATTCCCCAACATGTGGAGCCAAAATTTAGATGTAGATTGTGGACCACGATCCAACACAATCTCTTCAGGCACCTCATGTCTGGAGAAAACCTCATTTACAAAAATCTGTCCTGCCACTTTTGCAGAAATGGTTGACTGACAAGGGAAAAACTCTGCATATTTAGTCAGGCGATCCACCACCACCATCAAGGCATCCATCCCCTGTGACTTGGGCAGTCCTGTGATGAAGTCCACACTCACTGAGGACCATGGCCTAGAAGGAATTTGAAGCGGCTTTCCCCCCCCCCCCGGTGCCACCCATTGGGCCTTTGCCCTGGCGCAAACCACACAACGCAAAACATACTTCCGCACTGCTGCACCCACACCTCTCCACAAATAGTGATAGCGAACAAGATCTAACGTCTTCTCTTGACTGGGATGACCTGCCAGAGGATGGTCGTGATTAGCTGCCATTACCTCTTGTTGCAGACTCTTCACAGGGACCCAAATCCTTCCCTCATGGCATATGATACCACCCTGAACTGAGAATCCTGCACGCCCCCTGCTTGCCTCACCTTCTCCTGTCTCTTCTCTTATCCGTTGGCCCAGCTCACATCTTTGCTGTGCAGTCCAGATTCTTCCTGCCATTCCTTCTCTCCAACCCTGGATCGTTGCAAACAGGTTCTGTGGCAACATCGTGGCTGTATTGAACTTCCTCAACTCCTCATCAGAAAACACCAGTCCAGAATCATGGCTCAATAAATCTGGCAAGATATTTTGTTTTCCCGGCTTGTATTCAATCCGCAGGTCATATTGAACCAACTCTAAGTGCCACCAGGCCTGCCTCTGGTTCATCAGGCATGGGGACTTATAGTATTCTAAGGCTCAATGGTCCGTTCGGATGACAACCGGGTGCCTGGCATACAATAGGTGGTGTTGCCACTCCCCTAAAGCTGCAACTATTGCCAAAAGTTCCTTATCGTAAACTGGATAGTTGGTTTCAGCTGGTGCCATCTTCCAACTGAAATAACAGACAGGATGTTCAACCCCATCTTTACCCTCCTGCAACAACACGGCTCCAAGTGCAAAATTTGACGCGTCAGTCTCTACCACGAATGGTTTGTTTGGGTCAGGGTGTGCCAGAACTGGGGCTGTCAGCAAACTCATCTTCACTTGCTGAAATGCCCTCTCCTCAGCCTCCCCCAAACGAATGGCACATCTCCCATCAGTCTTGTCAACGGCACAGCCCATTGGGCCAGATCCCTAGAAAACCTCCACACGAAATTTACCACCCCCAAAAAGCTTCGCACTTCAGTCCTATTCCCAGGAGCCTTCCATTCCCGAACCGCCCGCAACTTATCAGGACAGATCGCTATCCCTTCTTGGAGGACCACGTTCCCTAGGAAGGACACCTATTCCTTATTGAACTCGCACTTAGATGGCTTCAACTTCAAGCCCGCGTTCCTAACCACCTCCAACACACTTCTCACATCCCTCACATGGTCCTGTGCCAATCTGGAAAACACCAGGATGTCATCCATATAAGCAACACAACACTTACCCACTAAGTCCCCCAATACATGATCAATTATGCGCTGGAAAACTGCAGGGGCATTGCGTAGCCCAAATGGCATAACCCTGTACTCGAAGTTTCCCAGATGACATTTGAATGACATATACCGCTAGTGCTCAGGGCGAACAGGAATTTGATTGAAAGTGTCCACCAAATCCAATTTGGTGAACACCCCACACCCAGAGATCATGGGCAGAATGTTCTCCATGAGTGGCATTGGATAGGGGTCAGGTTCCATCACCTCATTAAGGCGTCGGAAATCAACACAAGGACATAACTCCCCCTGACTTGGGAACCAACAAGACTGGCGAAACCACCGGCGACTTGGAAGGCACAATCAAACCCATATCCAGCATCTTATGGACATAATCCTCCAATGCCTCCGGGCCCATGGATTCAACGGATAGACTGGACAGCCCTTTGGCAACTCAGAGCCTTCCTTGAACCGGAATCCAAATGCAAAATCCCCTGTAGGCGAAAAAGGCGCATCACCTTTAGGCTCAAACACCTCCACAAAATCCTGATACTCCCTCGGCAAACCTTCCACTGGCACACTTGAGGTGATTCCACCCATGTGCTTCACCAACGAACCTTAGGACTGAAACGTCCATTCACACGTCCCCTGACCTCTAGGCGACAGCAGAACCCTCTCTCTCTTCATATCAAACTGTGGGCAGAAATGGTGCCACCATCTCATCCCCAGCACCACTGAATGTGGCAGGTGAGCTAAGGCGTAAAACTCCTCTCTGAATACCTCCGGGCCTTGCCTCAAAAGGACCTTGGCCTGCACTCACCATACCACCATTTTTTTGGAGGCATCTGCCAACGTCACCCATCCATCCTTCTGTAATGACAATCCATGGCTTCTTGCCCAATTCTCCTCAACATAATTTTCCCCAGCTCCAGTGTCAATAAAAGCTAGAACTTCACCGCAATCCCTTCCTTCAACCCCCACAAGCACATTGAAAGGCAAAACCAGATAAGGATAAGATGAAGTAAGCGGTTTATTTTGAGGCACCAGATTCACCAGCTTCTTGCGAAAATTATAAGGAGCCTTCTTATTCTGAGCCTCAGGATCCTGAGCAGTAATCTCGATGGGAATCCCCATCTCCCGCACCTCAACCATACCCTCAGGATTTCCTTGACTCTTCTTTCCTTCCTCCACATAGCTAAACCCCTTAGAACCATGTATGGGCTCTGAACCTGCCCTTCTTCCACCACTCTGTCCTCGGAATCCCCCTGGGGGTCACACAAATTCCTGATGGGCCCATACCAAACTCAACTGTCGCTCTACCTGCAAGGCTAAACCCACCTCTTCCTCCAACGTCACTGCAGGTTTCACCGCCGCCATTGCCAATAATGAATCAGCTTGCAAGTTTTAGTGAAACATGCGCGGAAGCTGAGACTCAGGTGCCTTTGCTGCTCTTGCCAATGCGCGGAACATCTAGCCATACTCCTCCACTGACTTCTTCCCTTGACCACACTGCAGTAACGCCGCCCAGGCCGAATCCTGCGCCTCATCTGGACATGCTGCATGGTCAATCCAATCCAGACATCCCTCCACCAATACGGGTAACCCTGACTGCTCTTCTAAAAGTTCTCGCACCCACTTTGACTGCTTTACTGGAAGTGCCAACAGAACCTGACTTAACTGCAAGGCAAACGAATCCTCTCCACCCGCTGCCTTTGTCAAACGTCCCTGGAACTGAACCCAGCTAAACGTCTGGTGGATCAGTTCCAAGTCTTCCAATTTTTAAAACCGTGGGAATTCTTCCTTTGTCCTTCCCAGGCCCTACCACTTTCCCACCATCCCGGGACACACACTCTAAAATCCGGTATAATTCATGAAGCAAAAAAACGGTGGAGAATATCACCATCAAGAGTGTTGCAGTATAGTTATACCACATTTGAAACACAACTTCTTCTGGCACCTCTTTTGCTTGCCACCACAACGACAGGAAAGTAAATGAGTTCTGTTTAATGTAACGCACTGGCTCCTTCCAATGAGCCACGAATGAGTTGGGCAACAGGATCCATGTTAAATACCATAGGGCTGACATGACTCCTGATACTACTCTCCTGGTGCGCGCGCTACAAGATTGGACAAGCACCCCCTGGAAGACAGTTGCAAGTATACTTAACCCCAGCAACATGCCTTGACTCCAAGACAAGGTATAGAGGGAGGCAATAGCCCTCCCAAGCTCACTCTCAAAGTCCAATTCTTGTTGATTTAAGCCAAACATGGCTGCAGTTAGGCAATATCTTTAAAATAAACCCAAATTATAAATATATGAATTTTAGGTTCTTTTATTTAATATTTAGCCAAGTTGATAGAAAACAGAACTGAGGAGCCTCCAGCTCCCAGTTTCTTCCCTACATACACATGTTAAAAGCTAAAATAAAGTGTAATATAAGCTTATGGTGCCAGCTTGAATGATGTTTGGTGTAAACTTTACAGCAGGATTGCGGAATCTTTACTCAATGATTCTGTGTCAGTTCCAATCCTCAATGGTTCCGCGCCAGTTCCATTTCGAATCCCAATTGAACCGCGAAACTCCCAAGCACCCGTTTCATTCCATTCTTAATTCAAATCCAAATCGAATCTTGTAACTACCCACTTTACTCGTTTTCCATTTTGTTCCGACTTGGACGCCCATCTTGCTCCTTGGCCTACTCCAAGCTCCGGCCCTTAGGCATCCTTGCCAGAAACAACGCCCCCTCCTCCTCCATACATACAGACACAGCCTGCCCTGTCTTACCAAAGATCAGGGCAATGTGATGATGAGGATAGACCTCAACTGTCACTTTCAGGACTTGCCCCAATGCAATTGAAGCCTTTACTTTCAAATTTTAAATAGCTTATTATAATAATTACCTCATATTTATATTTAATCAATATTTTGGTGAAAGATGCTTTTTCAGGCCAAAGGATCAAAATTATTATTGACTTTATGCCATTACTCTGTCAATTGATGCTTTATTGGACCAAAGGCCTGAAATTATTATTAGCTTCAAATATTTAGCATTTACCAATTCCCATTTGCAATTTTAAAGTTGAAGATACTTAAGATAAATTGCCTAAACAACCACTTTCTGATAAGCTTAGGCGATTTTTCCCTATTTTAACTTAGTCCTTATTTTCTCTAACCCTATTAAAGTGCTAGAATTATATTCAATATAGGACCTTTTTGCTCATAGCATTGACTTTTTCCTAGCTTTTTCTGATATTTTGCCTGTTCAAAAATAGCATAGATTTGCTTGATGATGTTCATTCTGTCAAGAGATTGTCCTAGAGACATAAAGTATACTAGGAGATTCCACTGGAGCTATACCCCTAATAATTGTGTAGCCTTCAAAGGACCTGATCTTAAAATTTAAAGGAAAACTCAATGCTGGTGCTTTCTGCCAGGTCCCTTCCAAGGCAACCTAGGGAGGACATAAATTCATAATGAACAATACCAGTGGTAGTAAGATGAGTGTGCACTGAAGGGTCCACTAAGAATCAAGACGTGATGAAAATGGATGAAAAAATGCCCCTTTACCTTGTAGATATGAGCTGGACCAACTGCCAGTGGTTTAACTGAGCTTGAGCCTACCTAGATGTCACAAATACCATGGACAGTTTGAGTAATGAATTAATTGAAAAAATGAAAACTTTTTATGGAGAAAGTGAGCTGTGAAATTGTATATACATTAAACATTCAATGGTGTAAAAACAGCTTGAACTCATTAAGAATTATGCCAAAGATTCTGCTAAGCATATTGGAAAGGTTGACTATGAACTCACAGGTTACTAAGCAGCTGAGGAAGGATTGATTTGATTTGTGATGCTATAAATCATTATACTTTTATTCAAATGCTTGAGCACTTCTGAAAGAGCACTGCCAAATCTACCCACCTATCCCAAAAAAAACCTGGGATAAGTTACTGGAACGTGGGCTTGCTACAGTCAACAAATCAGATGTTACCAATGCCAAAGTCCAAGAAAACTTTTAATTTGATTTTGCAGCTGATCTGGAAACACTTGATGAGCTAAATAGAGTAGCTGAACCAAATGACTGTCTCAACATTTTGATTCCCAATGTTTTTTGCTACTCTGAAACTGAATCTCCTTGTCATAAAGCATGATGATAATAATAAGATTGTCCTGGAGCTTAAGGTGAGTGACCATCCAGAACACCAAACAGATTACCTGTGGTACAGCCATCCATATTGATGGATGGAAAATGAAAAAGACAGCCGTGAGGCCTTAACCAGTGTTATAAAAATTGGAATTTATCACCACTAAATCTTCAATAGAACTTTGAGCCCCACAAGTAAATATGGATATTTTAAGCTTTTTTTACTAAAATTAAAATTGATAAAAGGGAAAATGGAGCAAAAGCGGAAACTGGTGGAGTCCTCTGCCATGTAAGCTCTTCAAACAAAATGGGGATCTAAACGATGCCCTTCACTGTCAGAAATAACTTACAATTTTGATTATGCTGAATTAGCATCCAGAAATTCTATGACGCCAAATCCTGTCCTGGCCAGCTGACTCACTCTCAAACTTTGCCACCAACTTTTTCCTTTTGCTGCAATTTTGCTTAGCAAATCAGTGCTACTTTGTTTGGCGGGCAACTGGGTGTGCCTATGGCCAGGCCACATATGGCTGGTCCCACTGAGTCAGGAAAGGGTTTGGTGCACCTGTATCTATAAGGGATGGGCTTACAATTGTCAGTGATGAAGAGCCATGGTGGATGTGGATTCTCAACCTGAAACTAGTTTATTTAATCTTCTCTTGGCGGAACTCAATTTAATAACATTGGTGGAACTTGAACTTCCAGAAACCTTTTAAGGGGAAAAATTGCTATCAACATTCTGCTGGACAAGGTCCTTGGACGCTGCCACCTCCCCACACACCCCCTGTATTCACTGTAACAACCCATGAGTGGTTAGCATAGGGTAAAATGATGCAACCTTCAATTTATGCTATCACCCACCTCTCATCTACCACATGGGATAAATTGCCAAGAGTGATGAGGAGATGGCCGCCCGCTTCTTCATTCTCTTAGTCCAGAATGAGATATCTCCTGATTCAGCCACAGGGGTTGCTCCCCCAGACTTACACTCCTCGCTGCTCTTAAAACAAAACTGGAGCCATCAAAGCCCAACAAGAAAATCTACAATTTACTTTTGTGGCTATGTCTTAAGTTTTGAATTGCACTTCTAATGAGGCAGGTTTAACCTCAAAGTTACACTAGGAGGATTCTCCAAAAAGTGATAAATTAAATAGGAAATTACAGGATAAAATTGACCTAATTTTTATTTTCAAAAAGAGGAAAGATTTATAGGCTTTTTTATGGTTCTTAATCTATCAGAGTGATTTAATCTTTGCATGATTGAATCTTCAATCAGTTGATCAGGATCCAATTGATCATTAACTTTGATAGATTGTGATAGATTGCTCGCTCCTTCCAATGATGTTAGGGAAATTGAGGAAGGGGATTTTTTTGGAGATATGTGAATTTGGTGAAATCCTGACACTTCCCCCTCAAGATTCAATCGCGGTGGAGGATGACTTCTTAAAAACCCAGGATGAATACAAATTTACCACAATACCAGTATCAGTATGAACAATCAAATATTTTAATCCTTTTTAAATATAACTCTATAAGGACCAGACCAATTAGTTCCCAGTTTTTCAGTCTGTCCGCCTGGCTGAGAATGATAATACATAACATGATCTCTAATCTGATATTCAGGTAAGACTGGTTTATGTTGATTGCTTCATAAAGTCTCCCTTCAAGTGGTAGTTTCAATTGAATTTATTTCTTGAGCCTGGAGGCGGATAATTTTATAAGCCAAATTTCTCATAACTAAATTGGAATTTTCTGGGATGCTTTCTTCAAGGATAGTCTGAACACTAGAAGGGACTGAAGGATTCCGCCCATATATACACTTAAATGGGGACATCTTAATAATGCGGTGATAGCTTATCCAATAAGCAAACAAGGCACTATGTAAATAAAAATTTCACTGAGTCAAATCAGTCAAGGCCATTTTCCTTAAAATGGAGACCAAGGTTCCATTAACTCGTTCAATGGCCCCATTTGTGGATGGATTATATGGGACAACAAATCGCTGAGTAGTGTTAAATAATTTTGATAACTCCTGTATAAGCTGCGAGGTGAAATTAGTCCCATTATCTGACATAAGGACCTTTGGACATCCATGTAGGTAAATAATATGCTGATATAGGAATAAGGCTGTAGTCTTAGCCAAAGGAGTAGCAATTGAAATGGCCTCAACCCATTTGGTCAAATGGTCAACGGCCATAATGATATACTGATGACCATGCACTCCTTGAGAAAAAGGCCCTACAACATCAATGCTGACTACTTTGAATGCCTTAGTTGGGGAAATGACTTGATGTTGATAAGTAGGGTTGGTAGTTTCATGACGTTTGCAAGTAAGATATGAGTCAAGAGTCTCCCAAATGAACTCGGTCATGTTGTTCCAATAGTATCAAGTCTTCAACCATTATTGAGTTTTCTTTAAGCTGCTATAACTGACTTTTTCATGACCTTCAATTACAGCGTAAGACCTGGAGTTGGGATGTAGGAAGGGCAACCACTTAGACTTGACTTTCTTATACAAAGCTCCATCTTGAATCATGGTATCCTTGGTAATTGATTTTAGATAGGCTCAATCCTCTTCAGTCTCTCAATCCCATAATTCCGGTCATCCAATAAGATTATACAAGCGTTCTTCTTTTTCTAGTTCTAAGATCAGAATAGGCAGTTGGGATAACCCATCCGCATAATGATGCTGATCTCCTGAGCGATGAACAATGGAAAAATCGTAATTTTGCAATTATAAATCCCAACAGGCCAACCTCCCATCAGGATCCTTCATATTCTGCAGCCATCGTAAGGAGGAATGGTCAGTAATAACTGTGAAATGGGTACCATATAAAAGAGCTGAAAATGCTTGATGGCCAAAATTACCGCCAAACATCCCTGCTCAGTAACATTATAATTTCGTTCAGCCTTTGACAAAGTTTTGCTATAGTAAGCAATAGGATGATCCTTATTTTCTTCATCACACTGAGATAAAATAGCCCCAATAGCGATATTGCTTGCATCCATATGTATAAAGAAAGGCTTATTAAACTGGGGGTGAATTTGAACAGGTGCCTTCATCAAGGCGGTACACAGAGAATTGAAAGACTGTTCTTGAGCTGATCCCCACTCAAAAGACACTCCTTTTTGCAATAGATAAAATAAGGGTTCATCCATATCAGAAAAGTTGGGAATAAATTGCTGGTAATACCCAACCATACTAAGAAAGACTTGAATATCCCGTAAAGAAGAGGGAGGAAGCATCTGTTGGATGGCTTGAACTTTGTCCGCAAGGGGCCAAATCCCTTTAGCTGAAACATGATGTCCTAAGAAGTCCATTTCATTTTGAAAGAATGAGCACTTGGAGGGCTTGAGTTTTAAGGAAGAGCCCTGAATTTGGCTGAAAACTTCTTTTAAATGGTTTAAATGCTCAGTAAAGGTTTTGGAAAACATGGTAATGTCATCAAGATATACCAGAACACAAGTAAGCTTTAAATACTGGAGCATACTGTTTATGGCCCTTTGGAAAGTTGTGGGGGCATTGCTTAGGCCTTGAGGCATGCGAGTTGGGTTAAACAACCCTTCACTCAATATCAGGGCATTCTTGGTACAATCTTCTGGAGACAGTTCAATTTGCCAATATCCACTGGCTAGGTCCATGGCCGAAAAATAGGTGGATCCAGCCAACAATCTAAGTGAATCATCAATCCTAGGTAAGGGATAACAGTCCTGTCAGGTAATAGCATTCAATCGACAATAATCCATCATGACTCAATGAGAACCATCTTTCTTCTTAACCAACAACAATGGGGATGCCCAGGGACTATTGGAGGGTTTCAATAATCCAGCCTCCAGAAATTAATTCAACTCCTTAGTAAACTGGGCTTCTTTTACTTTGGATTTATGATAGGGCTTCGCATGAATAGGAAGGTGATCACTAGTTTCAACAGTGTGCACTACACCTTTCATCTTCCCAAAATTGTAAGTATGCCTAGCAAAAATGTTGGAATATTTGTCCAATAATTGAAGCACTTGTTTCTCCTGTTCCTTAGAGAAATGTTTCCCGATAGCAGGTCCCACAGTAAGGATTTCCTTATCACTCTCCAATCCAAAGTCTTGTAAACTCCCAAAGGGTTTAACATCATATATATGAGATAAGGGTAACAGCTTGACATAAGCAATTGGGCTTTTGATCTACCAGTTTTGGCTCATCAGTAAGGTTTGCTAGTAAGATAGATAAAGAGCCTGAATAAGCATAATCCAATATTCCAGGACAAGTCAAGAGTTCTTTGGCAGAAGGATTGACAGTGCCCTGGACTTGTAGCAAATGCCCCTTGGGAATCGAAAAGTGCAAAGAAGTATTAATGATCACTTGTGATTTTGGTGGAATAACTAATTTCTCAGGAGAAAAAATAGGCATTCCCTCTTCAATATCAGCCATGGTAGGAGGTAATTTTACATGAGGATCTTCAACCAGATAATGAAGTGAATAAGACCTTTTAGTTCCTTCTAACAGATATAATTGATGTCAAGTGGAAGCATGATCAGATAAAAGTAAGGGAACTCGATACCCCAAGAGAGACAACAACGAGTCAGGATAGTTGATAATTCCATCAAATTCTCATAAAATTTGAGTTCCCATGAGTACGTCATAGCTCAAATTATCGAGCACATTCACTGGAATGGTAAAGGTTAATTTCCTGATTTTCAGAGGAAGGGATGAAAAAGCTCCAATAGACTGAGTACTTTGAGGGCTGGCAGTGCCATATTCCTCATAATGAGAAATATTGAGGGTTAATTTGATCCATTTGACCAATTTGGAGGAGACAATATTCACTAGGGATACAGTATCTATGATAGCCTTGGCATTGATTTGATTTACTCAGAAATTAGTTTTGGGTATTGATGCTTCCAAACTGAGAGGATAATGCCAATAAGGAGGGCAAGGAATAAGAAGAATGGTCATCTTTATTACACTTCATTGAACTTTGCTGCTCTTGCTGCGCACTCACATCATTATCAAGGTGAAGAATTTTATTGGTCTCATCTCTTTCTTTTTTTTCATCTGCTTCCTTTTTAAAACAACAATCTTCAGTATGGAAGTAGTGATGACAGTAATTACACTGGATCGCTCTAGTGTTCTCAGGCATGGCAAAGACTTTGGGCCAATTAGGTCTAGGAGACTCATAAAGTCAGGGTTTTTGGAGAATTGAGGGGGCAACTCCAATAAGGCCTCCTTAATATCCAAAATACTTCAGAAGTTCTTTTTGACACTGATCAGATAAACTTGCATTTGCATCCTAGTAGTAAAGGCTGACAGAACTGCGGTTATTGCATCGTCCAAGTTTAACTGACCACAGGCTACAAGAGTTTGAGCTTCCTGATAGAACAGATGAGCAAAGTCCTTAATAGATTCGTTTCAGCGGGGCTGTATACCCATAAAGGCCTGTTTTTGTGAAGATAGGGTCTGCTCACTTCCAAATTCTTTGATCAATGCTACTTTGACTTGATCCCAAGTAGAGCAAGTCATTAATTGGGGAACCATAACATCTTGAGCCAATTGAGTAAGGCAATTAGGCAAGTAATTCATCTTTTGGTGATCCGTGGCCTCACTTAATGCCTTTTCATACAGATAAGATATAAAAAGGCGATAATGCTGCCTTCCCCTGAGGAGATTTGTCCTTGAATACAGGCTGAAACTTATGGGAGCATTGGTAGTCAAAACATGCACTCCAGGTTGTTCAGATTGAGTAGACACATAAGAGGCAGAATCTGAAGCTTGAGAAGAAAATTGAGGGTAAGGACCAACAGCTTCTGTCTAAATTTCATTAATCCATCAATTTAGGTCTACATGCCCTACTTTTTCATCTAGTCAGTAAGATAGCTCAAAAATCTGTTCCTGTTGTGCATTGTACTTGAGCTCCAGAGTCTCAATTTTTGCTTGGAGCAATTCCCCTTTTGATTCACAAGCATGTAATAAGATATCAGTGTCCTTAGCCCACTTTTCCAAATTGATCAATTCATTGGACAAGGACTGCAGAGTCAAAAGGGGTCAATTGGTACCCCATCAGGGGTTAGGTTGCATTCTTTGGCCACCTTGGAGAATTGTTCACATAAGTGGGTCATCATGTTCATGAGAGAGTTAATTTACTGATAAGATCCTGAATGACCATCAGCACCTGGAGGTCCACGAGGTCCATCAGCTCCAGGAGGTCCATGAGGCCCTACACCTACAGGTGGCCCACAAGGTCCTTCTACCCCAGGAGGACCCATATTTCCAGAGGTTTTCTCTACTTCATTGACCCAGAACTGAATTCCTGAGTACAAATGTTCCAATTGAAAAAGATGGGTTCTAATTTCTTCCTCCATTGATTGACTACGCTCAGAGAGTTGGGAAACACCCTCTCTTCATTCCTTATAGATCTCTTGAACCTTTTTTTGGGAACTGTACATCAATAAAATTTGATATCCCATGATTTAAATAAATGAGCTGCTGTTGTACTTCGTTGTAGGAAGTTAGATTATTAATAATAGCATCATGATTATATCAGCTAAACTTGGAGGCCAACTTAAAAACTTGGAAATATAATTATTCAAGGATTGGAGTCCTTCTAGTAAATTGAGCATCCCTTGATGGTGCTTTCCAACTACAGGTAGCAAGTGGTATGATGTAGGATGTACAAGTTGTTGTAGTTATTGTTTGGAGCCAATCCCTGGCATTTGAGAGGTTTGCAGCACTTCTCACAATATAGAAGGTACTGAATTTGATCAAGATTGGGTAGAACATATTCCAGAGATTAGAGCCCCTTCAAGTAATTGATTGATGATATTTTGCAAGGCCTCAGGTGGAATTTGAAATTCTGAGGCGAAACTTAAGTTAGTATTATAGAATTCCAAGTTGGCCCAAAATTCCAACATGGAGGGTAATCTTGGGATTTAGCTCCAATTGAAGGGACCCATCATAAAATACTGCCTTGCTCTTGATTTTGAGCCTTGTCAGGCAAAAATTGAGAATCCATGGTGATAGATGTGGTCACTGGTGCATAACTCAGAGTGCTCCCTGTAGTGAGCACCACTCTTGAAGTTTTGAATTGCACTTCTAATGAATCAGGTTTAACCTCAAAGTTACACTAGGCGGATTCTTCAAAAAGCAATAAACTAAATAGGAAATACAGGTTAAAAATTGACCTAATTTTTATTTTTGAAAAGAGGAAATATTTATAGGCTTTTTTATGGTTATTAATCTATCAGAGTGAATTAATCTCTGCGCAATCAAATCTTCAATCAGTTGATTGGGATCTGATTGATCATTAACTTTGATAGATTGTGATAGATTGCTTGCTCCTTCTGATGATGTCAGGGAAATTGAGGAAGGTGTAACGCACTGGCTCCTTCCAATGAGCCACGAATGAGTTGGGCAACAGGATCCATGTTACAGACCATAGGGCTGACAGGGCTCCTGATACTACTCTCCTTGTGCGCGCGCTACAAGATTGGACAAGCACCCCCTGGAAGACAGTTACAAATATACTTAACCCCAGCAACATGCCTTGACTCCAAGACAAGGTATAAAGGGAGGCAATAGCTCTCCCAAGCTCACTCTCAAAGTCCAATTCTTGTTGATTCAAGCCAAACATGGCTGCAGTTAGGCAATATTTAAGAATAAAAACAAAGTATAAATATATGAATTTTAAGTTCTTTTATTTAATATTGGCCAGGTCGATAGAAAACAGAACTGAGAAGCCTCCAGCTCCCAGTTCCTTCCCTATATACACATGCTACAAGCTAATATAAAATATAACACAAGCTTATGGTGCTAATCTGACTAATGCTTGGTGTAAACCTTACAGCAGGATCGCGGAATCCTCACTCAATGGTTCTGTGCCAGTTCCAATTCTCAACAGTTCCGCACCAGTTCCATTTTGAATTCCAAATGAACCGCGAAACTTCCAAGCACCTGTTCCATTCCATTCTTGATTCAAATCTAAATCGAATCTCGAAACTCCCCATTTTACCTGATTCTCATTTTTCCTCGACTTGGACGCCCATCTGGCTCCTTGGCCTACTCCAAGCTCCTGCCCCTTAGGCGTCCCTGCCAGGACCAACTCCCCCTCCTCCTCCATACATCCAGACACAGCCTGCCCTGTCTTACCAAAGATCAGGGCAATGTGATGCTGAGGATAAACCTCAACCGTCACAGAAGGGGATTTTTTGGAGATATGCAAATTTGGTGAAATCCTGACACTATGCATAACCTCCCAACAAGCAAATGAAGCAGCCAAACCAACTAATTGCCTTGCCTCTCTGTTTTTCAATGCTGATATTCACAGCCTATCAATTGGTCCAGATGAACTAAATGATTCAGTGCCAAATTTATATAATTCTGGCCGGGGCAACTGAAAATCTTGAAAAATCAAGCAGATTAAATGATCCAAGTGACATTGAGACTAAAGCGCACTTTTCTACCACTTTTTCTTACACTACACTGGCTCCTAAGACTGCACTTATAGCTAAACTGTAACAAGGCCTCCATATCTGATGTGCATCTCCTTGCCAAGGCTCAGAAAAATTAAAAATTTTCCTTGAACCAGCTGAGCTGAGGGTTGCTGCAACTGATTCACCTCCCTTGAAAAGATCCTCAGTAGTTCTGGGAAGTTGCTTAGCCTAGCTGAGTCAAATGCTTCCAGACTAATTCACCTCCATTTACCAATTTGTTTAGTTCTAAACATTTTATTTATTATTTATTGTTTACTAGCATTTAGGCTTGCCACCTATCACAAAAAATTAAAGCTACCTGATCTAACCAATTGGAAGGAACAAATTAAATTCTAATATGGATAGCTGATTAACTCTAGTAATCTACAAACTGCTGAATTGGTGGTTAATCCACAAAACTCAACCTAAGGGTGCCTGCCACATGAAATTAGGTTTTGCATCAACAATCCAAATTGTTTACACCAATCCAACCTTAATTCCTAGCATCTTAAACATTACTTATGGCCTCCAGTTTTAATCAAAAGCCAAACCACCCAATTCAGATCTTGGGACTAACCCAACCAAGAATCTTGTCCCCATCAAAGAAAGTCAGGCTGAAGTTATTATTCTCCAGGCCAAGTTGGGGCAGCACCTATTCAACCTGGGCAATGCAACTGTCCTCCCAGTTGAGGCTTGGAGGGGGCTCTGTCAGGCTTTGCCCCAATGCAAGTGAAGCCTTGACTTCAGGTTTATGAATGGCTTATTATTTTAATCATATTATATTTACAAAATCAATAGTTTGTAAATGATCCTTTGTTGGGCTGTGGGCCTGAAATTATCACCAACTTTAAGCTATTACTCTGTTGATTGATGCTTTGTTGGGCAAAGGCCTAAAATTATTATTAGCTTTGAATTATATAGCATTGACCAATCCCCATTTACAAAGTTAAATAATCAGATAAAATACTTAGGATAAATTCACCTCAACAACCAATTTCTGATAAGCTTAGGTGATTTTTCCCTATTCCAGCTTAGTCCTAATTTCCTTGGCCCTATATAAGTGCTAGGGTTATATTTAATAAAGGACCATTTAGCTCATAAAATTGACTTTTGCCTAGCTTTTGTTAGAAATTTTGCCTATTCAAAGTAACAGAGATTTGCCTTGACAACGTTTATTCCATCAAGAGATTGCTCTAGAGACTCAAAATCTTCTAGGGGTTGCCACTCGAGCTATATGCCTAATAATTGTGTAGCTTTTGAAGGACCTGGCCTTTGAATTTAAGGGAAAATTCATTAGTGGGTGTTAATTAGTTGATTTGCTAGATTCAATTGGTTTTGAATGAGTGGGCGGCAATTAGTTGATTCGATAAACAATTGGTTTTGGCTAAATGGTTAGTATTTTTTGATTCGATAGGTTGAATTGATTTTGGTCATTTGAATTTTTGGTTGATTTGATAAGTCAATTGAGTTTAGCCGAGTGATAGGTAGTTTTTGTTTGATTTGTTAAATTCGATTGGGTTTGCTGAAGTTTTGTGGGTTTGATTGATTCGATAAGTTTAATGACTTTCTAACTTACCGATGGGCTTTTATAATAAAAAGCTAAAATAATCGATTAGAATCATCTGGTAAAAAACCCAAACGACGCTGGGGAAATCGGCTAGTGCTATAATTTTAGTTGCAACAAAACCGATGCAATGCCAAACACTAGTAAGTTATCATTTATTCGAGGCGCTAGTAAGTAATTTAAGAGCTTAAATTTAATAAACAAGGCTACTCAATGGCCACTGCCTCCCGAGTTCGATCTCGATAGATGAACTTCGGGTAGGGGACGATTTTGACTGGGCTGGCGTTACGCACCGATGTCCCAAACTGAGATAGCGAATAGCAAGGCAATCCTTGGAGTTCCTGGCCTATCAACGCTGCGCATGGAGGTTTACTAGGATTTATCCTCTTTTCCTATTGATTCGATTTCCCATTAATCGATGCGGTATCGTCCCCAGAGCCCACCTCGAATAAAAATGTTATTGCTCGAGTTTAGTTGCCATAACACTCGCACATGAGAGAATGTTGCCCTGATAAATACGGTTAATTGTAAATTTTGAGCGTTAAGTGCGATCGGATTTACTTCCCTAGCAGCACGGGCAAGATGGTATAAAACAATTACCTAGACAAGTATTTATTTTAGATCTACTTTTTATAGGCCAATACTCTTTTTTTCTTTTTTGACCAAAATCACCATGCTATCTGAACCAGGCGACTCTTCCAAAGGCCCTCTGGCCTCAGGAGTAAAAATCAATAAAAACTCAACTATCTCTCAGCTGATCAACAATCTAACTACAAGACCATATGACTTTCTAGAAGCTAATAAAATCGTCTCGGACCAAACTTTAAAATTAGCCGAGGAGTTGTACAGCTTAAGTAAGTTGTCTTTATTTTAAGGTTTCATATTTGGTTTTGGTCTTTCGTTTTTTTGTTCCTTTCTGACTGCGAGTTTTCTAATGTGCATCTATTACAGCGAAAGCACAGGAGCTTCCTTACCGACTTGTTTCAAGAAATTCTGTGCGATCCAAGGCACATGGTTTTGGCTTAGAAAGACTTATAGTTACTGGTTTTGACACCGATCAGATTTGGCAACAGATTGAACTTCGCAATAAGCCATTCTTTGAAAGGCGTTCCGGGCCTTTGTTAAACGAATTATTGGGTTCCCATGATTTTTCTGATGAGGGGGAGGAGGAGGAGGAGTTTGAAGCCAAGAATGAGCTTTCAGATGTATCTGCTGATCTTGAGATGGAAAACGATGGTGCGGAAGAATCAGAATCTGCTGATGAAATTGAAGTATCTGAAGAAGAAAGCGAAGGAGAGGCTGCAAATGAATTAGAAGAAAATGATATAGTTGAAAGCATTGACGAAGACGAAGAAGACGTGTTTAATGAAGAAGAACGCACTGAAGTGGATGACGAATTTTTCTCGCTTAATAGAATGCATAAGATGGTTGAAGCAGCTGAACAAGAGGAGCTTAACTCTCCCGTTGAGAAAGACAGTGATGAAGAAAGCATTGATCTTCAAAGAGATCCAGATGAGTTAGGTTCAGAGGGTGATATACCTGCTGACGAGATGAAAATTCTCCGATTTCTTTAAAGGATTACCCAAAAGAAAGGAGAAGAAAAGGGAGAGTCTCGAAAAGTCAATTTGTCCCTAAGTCTAAAACGGAACTTTTTGAAGATGATAGCGAAGTGGATAATAATGGTAAGCTTACCAAGTTTGAACAGAAAGAGGCAAAGATGTCCAGGATGATTGAAGAATTGGAGGAAGAGAATGTTTCTGCTAAGCCCTGGACTATGATGGGCGAGGCGGCTGCTTGGAATCGACCTAAGAATTCCTTGCTTGAGGAGGATCTTGAGTTTGATCATGCTTCCAAGCCAGTTCCAGTAGTCACAGTGGAAGTGACACAATCCTTAGAGCAGATGATTCAAAAGCGTATCCTTGACCAGGATTTTAATGATGTTGTTAAGCCTGCTAAGGAAAAGTTGAAACCTAAATTTAATTCGGAAGAGGTAGAACTCGATATGGAGAAGGCCAAAAAATCTTTAGCTCAAGTTTATGAAGATGAATACCGCAAATCCACAACTCAAGAGGGTCAAGCGGATGACATCCCACCTGAGGTTCAGAAGGCCCATCAGGAGATTGATGCTTTGTTTCAGTCAGTCAGTTATAAGTTGGATGCTTTGGCTAACTGTCATTATGCTCCCAAGATGCCCAAGATTGAAGTCCAAGTTGTGCACGACCTCCCTGCCATTGCTATTGAGGAAAAAATCCCGCTCGCCGTTTCTGACGCAACTCTGCTTGCGCCCGAGGAGGTGTTTGCGCAGGCTCACCACGGCCAAGCCGGCAAATTGGAGACTTCTAACGAGCTAAGTCGCGAAGAACGTAATCGACTTCGCAATCGCAAAAAGCGTCTGGCCAAGTTACGCGCCAAGAATGCTGCCCCACCCGCCCCAATTGCTTCCAACGTAAAATCCTAAATTTTAGTTTCACGCTGCTTTTTTTTACAATTATCTTTTGTGAAACTCGTTTGACTTAACTTGGGCCTTTTTAATCAATTCTAGAAAACATATATCCCTTCTTCAAATAGATGAGTGCATGAATCCATGATTAATTATAATAAACTTTCATTTAGCCTTATATTCATTAACTTTTTGAAATATTATTGAAGTGGAGCACATATTTTTATGTTTGAGTTTAGTGCTACAAGTTTATTTTTGATTAACCTTTCAACTAGTGCAAACTGAAAAGCGATTGTTAAAGGCTAGCCACATAATTCTGATTTTTATATACAAATTAGTGATATAGGCTAAACAGCCAGTATTAATTTTAAAGAATCAAATGCCATTTGGGTGCGATTAGTGACCATATTTGGATTTTGGTGATTAAAACAATACGTGAGCCACTTTTTAAAAATGTGCTTTATCACAATTCTTTCCTTATATGCTTGCCTACATCAAAAATTCCATGGGTGACTTGACCTAAGGTCAGCTCAGCTTAATTACTTTTTATCATAATGGCTCACCTTACAACGCTTATAATAACCGTTTAATAATTTACTATATTTAAAATATTGTGTAGATCTCCGCAGACAGAAAAATTCATAAATGATGACTGTATCTTAGTATACTACTAGTTTTAATAAAAGTTACAGGTACCAAATAGATAAATAAAATTTAGTTGATCAGAAGTAAATTATTTTACCCTGGCCCCCTAACTGGCAAATATTTAAGCTGCCAGTCTAACTTGCACCTTTGCATATTATGGAGGTACCAGACGAGGACTTATTAATTGAAAATTAAGTGAAGTATACCGAAACACAATCTTAGACTTGAAGTACTTTAGATGAAACTATGTAATTGTAAAAAAGCTATTATCCAGTTGTTTTATGCATGTTACTTTCATATTGCTAAGCCTATCAGTTCTACTTTCTAATTACTGAAGGTATTATAACCAGACCATCTAGTACTAAAAAAAAGGTATTATAACCAAGGATATAAGACTTTAACGTTTTTTCACATTTTACCATGTATATCACTGTGATCTGTATTATTTAACGTGATTAGTGTTATATTGCTTTTGTGTCCACATGAAAGTTAAGATCTTTGACAAAGGTACATATAAATTAGCTTTCATTTATTCTGCTATAACATGCCTAATGGAGATAACTAAGTACTAGTTCTTTAAATTAAACTTTTTTGCCTTATCTAAATTTTAACTCATCCCAATCATTGTTTCTAGATATAGATATGCACATTTCATTGTCAATAACTTTATCCTTAGCTATATAATTTTGAGTATTTTTTAGATTACTAGTAAATAAATCCTTTTAGCATTTAACTCTTTTAACCTAATTATATATATGCTAGTATAGTCTTTTTAATTAATTGATTTACAAAAATTGACTAAGTTACATATATTAAGATATAAGATTGTAAAAGGTTTTGACCTAAGTCTCAGAAGTACATTTTTCAAATCTAGATCTAAATATATAAGTTATCTTCAAGGCATTTAACATTAAAATTTACCTTACTGCCTTAGATTATTTAAATATTTTAGCTCAAAGATGAGAAAAAATTAGACTTCCAAAATAGTTAAAGAGTTGTTTTGCTAAGAGTCAAATCTATAGAAAGTGTCTGTAACCCTCCTGATTATAAGAAGGTGATGGAAATCAAAAGTCAGGTAAACTGGGAACCTATGAGTAAAACAAATGCCAACAAGACACTGATAACAGTGTCTATGATAGGGTGACCCCCAAAGAGTATATAAGTAATTTATAAAAAAGTCAATTAGACTAACAAGGAAATTACATAGTTAAACTCCCAGATAGAGTTTTTACCCATTGAGTTTTGGGGTCTAGGCCCTTTGAAATCTTAATGTTAAGTGATCTAGACTCCACCATTATCGAAAACAATCTAAAATACAATTGTAAAAGAATATAAAAGCATATGGTGCATGATACCTCCTTGAAGAGGTTCACAGACAGGATAAACCAAGGGATCACAAAATAGATATTAATATATATATCTATAGAGGAGATGACCAACAAGGAAGTTGGTCCAGAAAAACTGGCTATATGGAAAATAGGGGTATGGGACATGGTTATTTTGATGCAGGACTAAGCCCAATTTAGCCAATTAGATCAGACTACCATTGATGGTAGTAGCATATCTCAAGTATTCTCAAACACAAGCTTTGGTTAGGACGTAAATAGTATCATAATTAGTAATATTATACTGGCTTAGATATTTAAATACCCATTCATAAATTAAACTTAACAACCAATCTTTGTTGATATAGTAGCTAGTAAGCTTTAGGGATGTTAATGTAATGCTGTCAACCCCAACCCATGATCCCTTGGTACCAACATGAAATACTTAGCCCTTACTCAACGTTGGTCCAGTGTATATTTAAGATCATGGAGGGAAGCAACTTGTATCCTTTAGCTTTACCCACCTAATCCTTGTTCCTATAATTGTTACTCACAATTATGTTATAGGCCATGATATTACCTCCAGCTTTTGGGAAACCACCCCTCCTCCAGGAGTATCAGCTAGTAAGAAGTTTTTGTGGGAAGAATAAATTCATAGCAGTGACTGTGTGGGTTCCCTTAGGACCAGTGGCCTTATGAAAGCGCTTGTAAAAAAGTATTAATTAAGTCTTGAGTGTGGACACAATCACAAGATGGAACCTAACTGTTTATTAACTGCATAAAACGCTTCTCATGATATTAAGTACTACAGATGTTGCTCTAATCTACAGGAGTCCACAATATCCTCCACTTTAAATTCTGATTCTTCTCAACATAATAAGATTCTGGAGTCTCAAGAGATTACCCTTAATTAAAGCTAACTTACTTTTATGGATGTGGAAAAGATTTAGGACTTAGGGGGCTTTAACTGGTAGGAAGATGGACCACCTTTCTGAAAATGCAGTAAGGTCTTATCCTCTTGTGTCCCAGTTTCTTGCTTGGTTGCTTTATTGGGGTATTTTTGGCATCAAGCCTCATGAAATCTTCTTCCTCATACTCAGGTACAACTTTTCTCTTTCTAATCAGCATTCTCTTTATAAGCCTTCATAGCTAAATCCAAATTGGTTTTTATTTTCTGATGTACTTCCTTTATAAACTTGGTAAAATTGACCACAGCCTCCACCTTGGACCCACAATGGGTTCCATATTAGTAGAGGAGTTAAAAACATATTTTTCAGAGAAGATAGAGCACCAAATAAAGAAATGTTGGACATTGTTGTAATGAACTGTGCCAGCAGAAGGTGTGATACCCAATCTAAATGATCTGCTACAATGTAGCACCTCAGAAACTGTACAAAAACTTTTTTACTCATTCTGTCTGCTCATTGGTTGTGGATGGAAAGCAGTAGAATGTCAATGGCAAAGCTGGAGAGTTTTGCAAAACTCCCCCAAAAGTTTGATATGAATTGGGGTCCACAAGCACTAATGATCTCCCTTGGTATGCCATGGGTGGAGAAAACGTGAGAGACAAATAGCTTAGTCATTTTCACCACCATTACCGCGGTATGGCATGGGATGAAGTGGAAAAAGATATTAAAACGGTCTCCCACTACCATATTAGCATCATACCCATCCATGTAATGGATGGAAACACCCAGTTCCATCTGCCATATAATTTTACATATTGTTTTGGTGAACTGACAAGCAACCAAAGGGGCCTAACTAGAGCAGGGAGAGGTTTGGGGCACCAACAAGCAGCCAAACATTCACCTCTCATTGGTTGGCTACTCAAAGTCCTCTGTGTGGTTGGTCCAACCTCAACCATGTGAAAGCTTCTCAAATGGAAACACCCAAAAAGGACCACAGGTATGCAAGGTATGCAAACCCCAAAACATCCTTTTATTTTTATTCTGGAACATAAAAACCAAGACGCCCGCTGACCAGAGCTTGTCTGGGGAGCAACTGACAATGCTCCCCAGGAAGGGAATTCTAGGGCCCTTATAGAATTTCCAGAGTGAACTTCAGCATGGGCATGCACGCCTTATAAAGGCAGCACTTCAGGGACCTCACCTGAGCTATTGATTAGGCTCACACAAGCCTAATCTACGTCTTGGATGAGGCACAAACCAGCGTCTGAAATGAACAAACCAAAAATGTATTAAAGCGATCTGACTCAAATTTGGAAAATATGAATCTTAGTTGGAATGTAACAAACGAAACAAACTCATCCATTACAATCTAATAGAAGAAGCTCCACATTAAAGTTAACTGAAAGGGAAGTATAAGGCCCTCTCTGCTTTCTGGATTAGTACAATAACACAGCAAGGGGCTGCCAATTTGGTTTCATCCTGTTATAAAAATAGTAATTGTTGGTATATCTAGCCTTCTATGCTAAAACGTCCTTCCAATTATACATGCGGTGGATAAGCTCCAGGGTTTTGCCTTCCCACGGTACCCCACAATTAACTTGTCATTATACTACTTGATATTTTCCAGGCAAAGAGGTCTGGTGGGAACCCATATGCGTCCCTGGAACCATACCATATCATCTATTTATGGTATCCCCTCATCAGATCTTACTGGTGTAAGGTGCAATTGGAAAAAATTTGGGATTACTCAAGGATAAGGCTGTGATTGGAAAACCTGTCTGAACATGCCATATTCCTCAAGATTTTCCAATGAAGCAAGAACAGGGACCCAGTGATGGTAGAGGGATGGTTTGATGTGAATACCTGTAGGAATCACCAGGTGGGTGTTATGAAGTTTCATTTCCTTGGATCAGGATCCAAGGCTAGGTTACAACTTAGGGCATCAGCTTAAATGTTCTCCTTGTCTTTTGTGAACTCATAAAAGAACAAAATTTGTGAAATGGGCTCATTCTAGAGGATTTGCCATGGGGTTAAGACATGAGGGGAACAGTATTACAGTAGTGCTAATGATTATAAAAATTTGGAAGGAACGTGGAGGAACAATTTAGATAGTGGCACCAGTAAATCAGAAACTTCACTACCGCCTATAACTCTTTATTATAAAAAGTATAGTTCAATTCAATTAGGAACATTTATAGGAGAATAATCCAATAGATGATCAACTCCATCTGTGCCCACTATCAATAAAGCTGTAGTAATAGCAAAATTGGAAGCATTGCTGACCACTATAAACTCCTTGTTTGGGTCCACATGTTGAAGTAGAGAAATAGAAAACAATGTGAACTTTACAGCCTGTTTGCATCCTCCAGTGTAGATGACCACTGAAGGGATTTAGAGCCACTAGCCTCATACAAGAGTGCAGCAATTTTTTATAAACTAGGTGTAAACTTAATAAGGAAGGTGCATGTCCTCAAAAAAGTTACATAATTCTTTTGCTGGGGCTGGGGTGGGCCAATTGTTAATAGCTTTCTCCTTATCTGGAATGATCATTAGACCCTGGTAAAACATAATGTTATGCAAGAAGGTAACCTGATAATTAAAATCCAAACTTCACACCTTCAGCATCAAGTAAGCTTATTTAAAGTATTCATCTATTTGCTAAAATTGATCTCATGGGTAGCCTGATCTGGAAAGAAAAACATAATGTCTTCCATATAGAATAAATCACATACACCCAAAAGTTCCTTTAATGCTGCATAAAGCTAATGATAAAAGACTTCAGACGCATTACTAAAGCTAAATTTCATGACCTGGAATTGTAAAATTACTTATCTGGCGCAATAGCAGTAAGCCATTATTGCTTTTTTAATACAACTTTTCTTAAAGGCGTTTTTAAAGTCTAACATGGAGAAAACTTTGGTTTATACGCACATTGAAAAATCTGTGTTTAATTCTAATGGGATGCAGATTGGGTATGGTAATATTGTGTAAGTTACCATAATCTACACAATGATCTAGAGTACCATCTACTTCCTCCACAAAAAAGCACAGCAAGTATACAGGAGGGGTATACTAAAATATAGCACTTTTTCAAGCTGTTCTGTAAAATAAACATTTAGCGCCGCCTCTTCCTGAAATGTTATGGGATAAATAGAGGAGGATGTGCAAACTAAGTTAACTGAAAGTTTTAGTCACAATCAAACTCAGAATGTTCAATTAAAACATTTGCAGAAGCCACATCAGAAGAAGCTCTAACCCTACAAACAGGTAGGTACAGGACCTTCAATTATGCTTTAGTAAATGTGAAAGACTTAGTTTATGCACGTTAGGCCACTGTGGCAAACCACTTGGAGTATACACTACAGACATAAGGATTATCATCACTTTTCACTTTACTGAACTAAAGTAAACGTATTGACCTTTAATATAGTTTTGATATAAGATTATGCCACTACTTTGAACTCAAAATAATTTGGTACAGCAAGTTTTTTAGTTCCAAGAAATGGTCAGCAGGATGACACTTATCAGCTAAAAATCAACAAGACTCTGCGCTTTCAATGTAGGATAGCCTGCGAGGCAACTGCCCTAACCATACTACAGGCAAGTAATGTGACTCAAGGTAGTCATCTAGCCTTGATCAAAAAAGTTTTATGAGGCACTAATATCCATCAGAATAGTTTTACTAACTTTCCCCAGAGGGGAGGAAAGAGTGATACTGAGAAGAAAAAAATCAGAATACTCTTTATTAATAACAAAAATTTTAAACAAATAACTAGTAGTATCAATGCCAAAAATGATATTACACTGTGATAATCATTCTTGTTCTGAAATTTAAAGGGATAATATGCTACTCTAATGATAGAAGAAAAATACCCAACAATGTTTTCTAAAAAGCATGTTTCCCACCATATTGTTATATTGATTATTTTTCTGCCTACTGAGTGCAGCAAATAATAGTGAGGGTTATGAGTTGGTTCATAGAAGTGATCTGACATATAAAGATTACCCTGGAGCTATACTCCCAAGAGATTCATAGAAGCTTGATTTTATTTAAGACTAATATCTAGATGCCCATGCTTTGCTACAGTGTTTTAACTTAACAGAAGACTTTAAATTATTTTAGTTTTTGTATTTGTAGATAGCCATTAATAAGTTCAGAAACCATTAAACCTATCATAGTACCAACCTCTAACCACTTAACCAAATTTAATTAAGCTTGCTAAACTAACTAAAACATTGAGCACTTTTACTGAAACTATTGAGCTCATTAAATTAACCAAAAAATGAACCACCACTTAGCAAAAACTAATATTTGGACTTACAAAGCAGCCAAAAGCTACCAACCATTTATCAAAACCTATGAAACTATCAAATTTTATGTTTATGAAAATGCTCAGCCAAATTGCTGTATAATTATCATTAGAAACACATATATTTTAGATCTTATATAGAACTGCTATTAAAATTCATATGATTTTATTAAAAAACAGCAATTACCCCGCTTAACATCATTTTTGAGAAATTTAAAAAAACAGTCAATTTTACACCGCCACCTCACCACATCAACTTCCCAATTTATGTTCTCAGATCCACCACCTGATAGAGTTTACCACGCAGCAGGAAAACTTGTGTGGACAGGCTCATCCAGTCCAGCAAGTACATTCAGCCGCTATGTCCCTCTAAGGGACTTAGCACTCCACCTTGCATGAGTCCACCCAACCTGCCCCCATCCCTTAGCCCTACCTCAATCAACTATCCACTTTTGCCTCTGTGTTGAGTACGGACATCTCTTCTGTATGCTGACAAAGCAATAATTGATCTGGCAACTGCCACCTTCACACCAGCAGAATTTATAGACTTCTGCCTGTACAAGGGCTATTTTGATATAGGCTTCCCCACTGAAGAGGATTCAGCCACTGCAGCAGCCACGCCTTTAATATACAAAAACACCCCAATACCACCACCTGAACATGTATCCCAGATGTTACCACACTTGTGGTGACATTTGTGAACATCCCTCACACCTTCCCTCTCAAACACTCTATGAGGAGTTGATGTCAGGGTTGTCCACTTATGGCAAAGACCCCATCCTCCAATTCATTGTCCTAAGTGGTGCTGAGCACCTTGCGGCACCTTGGGAAATAGCCACCATTACCCCCACCAACTGAACATGGCCCAGCACATCCCACCGCATGCCTATATCCCATCTGCACCTGACCATTTCTTTTGGGATCACATTGACAACAGTCACACAATCTGCCCCCTCTGCCATGAGTTAACCATACAAAAAAACATGTCAATAAAATTTGAACCCTGCAAACACTGCCAACTTTATCTATGAGGCCACACCAACAGCGTTCAAATGGGGATTTTGGCTGCCCCCACCCCCCAGGTTGTGTGCTTGATGAACCAGAAGCAAAATCTAGCAACCCAAATCTAAGCTGGCCAATTTACACCCATGCTAATTAATTGGAAGCAGGTGTGGACCCATATACAATCCAAACTATTTCTCACCCCAAAACTTACCCAACCACAGCCACCTATCACCAAATCAATCCAAGTCAACCAAAATACCTGGGACTTATTGGATGAAGTGACTGAATCTTATGAGATCGTTTCACCTCCATCTAAACCAATTGATTTTAAAACTTTATATGAATTCATACTTTGATACCCACTCCCACCCAAACAATATGTCCCCAAACCCAATGCTATCCCATACCAAAGCAACCACCAGCTTGCCAAGGCCGCGGTGTCCTTGCCCAAAAATTGCCATCTTCACAAAGACATGAAAAATCTTTCTTTAAATTAAAAATGGCTGCACCCCCTTGTTTCCCCCAATTTTCCTCCTATTTCAAAAGAGGAAATCTACCATCCCTATGAAACTGCACAGCTACTTTCAAACGTGTCATTGCTCTGACAGAATTTTATCATACATACATGTCATCAGAGCCAACATTGCAAAATGAGCCAACTTCCCAAATGCTCACATCCAAGCTGAACACCATGTTGCTGAACTCATAGAGGCTTTCATCCAGGCCCAAATTTTCAATCTCACTACTATCTACTTCACCTCAACCCTCATCCTGTGGATGCCCCAACCCCCTTACTATCAACATTGATCCGCCTCTTCAATGCTGAACCTGATGATGATGATAATGATGATGATCCACCTGATCCTCCATCCCCCTCCACCATGGTGGGATAAGCAGCTCGCCGCTGTTCCACCT
Organism: Massospora cicadina; assembly: GCA_022478985.1. NCBI lineage: Eukaryota > Fungi > Entomophthoromycota > Entomophthoromycetes > Entomophthorales > Entomophthoraceae > Massospora > Massospora cicadina. Next base: position 132,016 of record JAKSZP010000200.1, read on the forward strand.
TGTAGGTTGTTTTCTTGTTTCTTTAGTGCTTCCTGCTGCTCGTTTAGGGCAGTCAGTTCATATTTTTGATTGGTTTAGTTTTGGAGTTTCTGTTTTGGTATTGTCTGTCCCCTAGTCAGCTTGACTCAGTTAAATAAAATAGCATATTACAATTCCCAAGATTGATAAAGTACTTGTGCAAAGTCTGGTGATTTTTTATATTTGCTCATGAGATATTATCCTATATGAATGAAGAAACAAAAAGATACTTTTATAAAGTATAGTTTAGGCAAATTATTGTTGATACCCAGTTTAACACAGATTTGTTTGTGTTAAAAGTTCAGATGATCCTAATCAACTCTTTATTATATTGGTAGATGAATATCAATAAAAGTATGAAATCAAATTATATTGAATCAATAAAATTTATAAACAATCAGCCAAAACCAATTAAACCTATTGAATTAACTAAAACATCAATCATTTGCCTGAAACTATTGAGCCCATCAATACACCTAAATCCATAACCATCTAGTACTAAAAAAAATACACCTAAATCCAACCATCTAGTACTAAAAAAATACACCTAAATCTAATAACCACCACTCAGCCAAAACCAATTATTGAACTTTTAAATCAGTCAACAACTAAAAATTACTAACAAAACTTATCAAAACTAATTAACTTATTAATTATAAAATCATTAATTGCTTACTAAAATCAATAAAATGTTTAATCAATCCAAACCCACCAACTGCTGACAATACCATTTAAACTATTGAGTCAACCAAATATCAAACTGGTCAGCCATAATTATATATCAAATTCATTCAAAATATATAAAATTCACTTCTTAAAAATAAAACTTTTTATTTATTATGAGATTCATAAATCTGGTTATGAGGTACACACGGACCTCCTCCTGTCACTTATAGACAACTTTTCATAACTCTACATGTTGTAGTTCTGGCTGGGCATTGCGCACACACATGCACACACACATGCACACACACTTGCTTTTATTTTTGTAGATATATTTTTTTTAAAATTAGTATTTTTTGATTTAAAAGTTAGTATCCCTCAATCTAATTAGTTTCTGGATATCAAAATCCATTATTATAGAGGCAAGACCCTCTTCAGATAAGGTTGCACTTCATACTGCAGAAAGGAGTCCAGAAGCAAAACTCAAAATTAGATGTTTTTAAGAAAACTGGGACTAGACCCCTTTTGGCCCTCTAATTCCATCATGAAAGATGTTATATCAGCTCAGGACAACTCAATTTTAAGAAGAAAAATGCTGTTTTTGGGGACAGTAAATAGAAACCTTCACAAGTGTAATATAATTGGATAAATCAATTATATGCTTAATCAATGGAACAGGATAGATGACTGATGGCTACCTGAATTTTCAAAAACAATTAAGTCAGCATAGAACTCCTCCATTCCATAAACAAAGTGCTGTTCTGGGACAGTTCATATAGGATTACATGCAAGTTTAATATAATAGGTTAAATCAATAGGTCCATCATTGTTTGAGGTAATGAAATTCCAAGGAGGCTGGCAATTGCATGATTGAGGTTGGCAGGCGGATCACATCATACCCAATTGTTCTTTATAATTTTTATTTAAAATTAATTGTGGACATGTCATTTTAATCATTTTTAGACCAATGTAGGGCCTGGACTCAACTAACAAAAACATATAAATAGGATAACAGAGGGAATCCCACTTGATTGAGTTCAAGGAGTTCATCAAAGGATTGTAAGGGAGAGGAAGCTAGTTTCCAAGCTTTTAGAAGGAGTTTATAACCTTATATTTACTTCCAAATCTTTGACTGGGCTATAAAGACTATAAATACCCAATTAGATGCACTTAGTGAAGATTGACGAAGCAAGTCAATGCCACAAGGGGGCAAACATAGGGATGCATATATTTAAGCTGATATATCTTCATTATATATGAAATTTATCACCTTTCTAAAATCAAAAAATTCTGAGATTAATTTCTAATTACTTAAAATAGGGCTATGGAAAGAACAAAATCATTAAGTACAAGCAGGAAGGATAGGAACCCTCTAGTTATATGTGACAATGAAAATGACAAGATGGTAAACAAGCAAAACAAAAAATTACAGTGTTGAGGAGCATAGAGATTTTATGAACAGCCAACGCACCCAGTTTACCCAGAGAGAGTCTAACATAATGTGTCATGCAAGTAAAGTAAAAAGATGACTATTTGTCTAATGTAAAAAGAGTGCTTGTAATTTTTCTGATTCCAAAAAAGTGAAGAAAATCCAAAAACAGGTAAACTAGGAACCTACTATTAATATAAACGCCAATTAGACACTGACAGATTTTTCTAATGAGAGGTGACCCCAGTAGAGTATATAAGTAATAAAATCATGAGTAGACTAGCAAGGACTGAAATGGTTAGACTCCCAGGTGGAGTTTCTGGCCGTTGAGTTTTGTGGTCTAAACCATGATATTTAATTTCAACTGTCTAGACTCCATTTTCATTGGAAACAATTTAAAATACAATTAGAAAAAAGGTATAAAAGCCTATTTTGTGGGATAACTCCTTGAGGAGGTATACATACAGGATAGACCTAGGGTTCATATGTAAGATGTTTTATTAGATTTTCTAAAGAGAAGACCAACAAGGAAGTTGGTCTTGAAAAACTGACTATATGGAAATTGGGGTATGGGACATGGTTGTTTTGATGAAGAATTTAGCCCAATCTAGCCAATTAATTCAGACTAACTTTGATGGTGCTAGAATATTTCATGTATACTCAAAATCAAGTTTTGTCTAAAAGGCAAAACTTGACCTCTTTTTTAATATTGTACTGACTATGAGATTTGATTTTCTTGTATAATAATTCAACTCAACAACTTGTTATTGCAAATATAGTATCTTGTAATTTTCAGGGCTGGTGTTGTAACGCAGGCAACAACTTCATGCAACCCCTTGATACCAACCTGAGCATACTTAGCCACTACCCAACGTTGGTCCAGGGTATGCTTGAGATCAAGGAGGAAGCTAAATTGATCCCTTGGATTTAATCCCTTTTCCTTGTTCTTAATATTTGTTATCCAACACTATGTCATGAGCTATGACATCAAAAGTGTGGGAATCCAGCTGTTTCTCGCTCGCTGGTGCTGATGGTGGCTGGATCCACAAAAGGGGTTTTAGATAATAAATTTAGAAAAACACTAATAACCAAAAAATTGATTTTTGTAAGGATTTCTTAGTAACAGTAAGGGATAAAAACCCCTCAATATCTGACTAGTCAGTATTTAAACTGTATCAAGGGTCAAAGGGAATTTAATGATAAGTTTGGTACAGCTTGTTACCATCCAAATAAGGAAATATGTAAATCTGACCTATCAAAGCTTTAAAACTCATTTCATTTCAGCTGAACAAACAATGGGAAGTCATTATTAGGTAAGATGTAACCGTGAGGTAACAATTTACTATTTTACCTAATCCCCATTAGAAAAAATTATTTCATCTTGGGGGACCCCCAAACAGCCTATAAAAGGGGGTGGTTCCCACTTAGGGGTTGGCTTTGGACTTGATGTGGCCCAAAGAGGAACCTCTGATGGACTCCCCTGGTTTTCTCGCATGGCTAGGCAATCCAACTGCCTGATTTAGTAGTATTTGCCCGTTTATTATTCATAAAGGTTTTACCTCAATTTGTGGGGTTCCACCGTGAATTGGCTAGGGTTTTTAGACATTATTGTCATTATTTGTGTTCAAAGCCATAAAATTAGGAGATTGGACATGAAATTGCCCGATTGTATTTGGGGAGTTGGAACTATTCTTACCTACAACATTCTTTTGCTGAAGTTGAGACAGCAATTGTCCAACAAAAAAGCTAAGTTATATGATAACAAAGTTCTACAACAATGACTATTAGAGTATATAATACTTTGTAAAAAAGGCCTATATCAAAGGTAGATTCTGGCATTTTAAATTTTTTTCTATCTTGTCAGGACATAAGAACCATGACAACTGCTTAAAAATATAGAAAAATGGGTTATTAGAGGAGGTCAATATTTACAAAAAAGGTATGATATATTGGTTAACTGATATATTAATATTTAGTAAATGTGATAGATTGTGTGCTGGCAGGATCTTAGAGCTTGGAAAAAGTAAAAATATCAAATCAACCCATCAGAAGTAGATATAAGATATTAGTATTAAATTGTTTATAGCTTAATGCAATATTTTTTCCTCCAATAAATGAGGCAAAAGTTTTATTTTTGATATGGGTTATTTACAGATTTTTTTGTTTTAATGAATATATAAGATTAATTTCTCTTGAGACGTGTCTCCCTGATGCATATTGCTACACTTGCTTAGTTGACCATGGGTTTTCTTGCATTAAAAGTAATGACCTGATGATTACTTAGTTTAATAATATTACAAGGGCACTTTACTTCACTGAATTTTTTTTATCTGGTTTTTCATTGCTAGCTCTATCCTTCCCCAAAATTTTCTGTTAAAACGTTTTTACCCTAGTGGTTTGACCTTCCTATATATCAGGGTGGTCTCTATAATCCATGTGGAAACAATGAGTGCAAGAAGGCTCATGCAGCTTGTTGAAGCTAGCTGACATACATTTTTGTCATCACCTGATGCAACTCCTGTTTCAAAAGTGAAAGCACTTTAATCATCCCCTATGTCTAGACAAGGAGGAGCATCTTTACAGAGCCAAAAAGAGGATAAAGGAGGCTGCTGCGCCACTCACCAACAAGGAGACCTGGCCCATTTAATGTATGAGAAATGAGCCACAGCTTATCCCCAAAAAACCCCTGAAGGCCTCTCAACTACCAAGTCATTGCTGAAAAGGAGTAGGGGGTTGTGCAAGGAGATAATGGAGGACAGAGGGCATCATCAGCCTCAGGTGGCCTCCCATCCAAAGCTAATTTCCTCAAAAAAGTGGTCAAAGACCTCACAAGAGGTAAAACTAAACTCATATGAAAATGTGTATCAAATCAAATTCAAGTTTGGTATACACATGTAAATTTTCAAACTCAATTGATGGTGTCTCAAGACCATCCCCAATAAGTTTGGGCGTCCCAAGCTCTTAAAATTTTAACTGGAATCAGCCTTACCATCACTTCCTGTGGGAGTTTCCTGCTAGTACTCTGGACATAGTACCGCTCCCTGTCAAGCTTTGACCTTATGTTAAAATCTTTTGTAAAATTTTATAGGCAGCAATTTAAACATGGGTGAATTAACCCAAATCTATTACTTGGATTAGATTATTAATTAAAGTGTAAATCCATTAGATCTTGCTATGTCTAAATTGAGTGGCCATAATACACACCCTTTTATTCCCAGATAAGTTTATAAGACAGCAGCACCCAACAGACTCATTAACTAATCTCAATTGAAAGTTGAGTCTTAGTCAAATCAGCTGGCTCCATGACATAATGAATCAACCCCATATATTAGCCTTCTTTACACATATTTATATATAGATGATGTAATGGTTCTATCATTTAAGATGAACCTATAAACTTGATTAGTCTTGTGTTTTCTTGGTGGTCACCCTATTCATTTAAGAGAAGCCACCACGTTGCGCTTGTAGATTTCTTTATGATCAGAAAACACTAAAGCATACTTATGTTCCAAGCTTGAACCAAAAAATGGGATAACAAGTAGGTATTGGGGAAGTACTGAAGTTCTTACCTGTGGCTGCCACAGGAAGACCCGTTCCTGAAAATTTGCACAGCTTGTCTACCTTCAGTAATAATATAAATCTTGGACAGGTCAAAAGTTTTAGCGTATTGCTTAAACAGATCTTGTACTTATCTCTTCCCACACAGGCTCCATTTGCTCCGGTGATTTAACTCTATCTGTTGAGTCAAATACTAATGAAAAATATGCGTCTCTGATCCTTTAATGCCTAATTTTTATTGGTACAACAGGCTGAGATTTATGAAATCCATCCATCATAGAAAATATTCCCCTTTTAGAAGCTAGCCCAGTTTTATACTATGAAACCTCATCCCAACCAATTTATGTCTCGTGACGTTGCAAATAAACAAGATTACACCTAATTTTAATTGCTTATTGGATATAGTTAAGATCTCACAAGGCGTCCATTGATGCCCTCTTAGATACAGGAGCAGCTGGAACCTCATGAGTTTTAAAGTAGCACAAGATCTGGATCTGGATCTTAAAATAATTCTTCTGTATAGGGTGCTTTTAAGATCCAATTAATTACTACAAAGAAGACGTCTTATTCCATCTTTCTGTGCACAAGTTCTTCTTTTGTTACTGTTTTATTAAGGTGCCAAACTTACTGTTTCCAATTATTATTAGAATAGGTTGTTGCGTTGTCAACAGTTAAATATCAACCTGGAGTTTAACTTCTTGTTTTGATAATGCATGCCAATATATGATGAGTTACCTTTAATTGATACCTTATCCACATCAAGATAATTAAAACCATCATTCCAACGCCCTTTCTCACTTAGCTACCACCTGAATTCACTTCCTGGTTAATGATTTATAAAGACATCTTCAATATGAAAAAGTCTATTTGTATTCTACATCACTCTGAAAAGATTTGACTTTTTGATTAATGAAGAATTTAATCAATATTAACTGAACTTTGTATCCCTATAACAAAAAGGATAATTCTTTGGGCTTTGTTATAAAACATGCTCCAGAAAGGATGAATATTCCAGAAATCTTCATTTATTGATTCTCTTATAGTCTTCAAAAAGAAAGCCAATTGAACATTACAGCCTTGTGTGGACTATGCACAAATTAACAACATAACTTTTCAAAACTCCTACCCTCTGCCCTTTAGAAAACAATTCGTTAAGATATTGATAACGTCCTGTGTCTTTTCTGTATATAACACTGTAAACACGTTTAGTCAAAAAAGGGTAGCGGAAGGCCAGGGTTGGCATAGCAATCTGTACAAAAAAGATTGATCCCAGTTCAAAATAACATTTAGGTATCAGAAATGCACCTGCGACTTTTGCAAATACTAATAGTTGATGTCCTACCAATTTTTTCCTTACCTGCGCTATGGCCTAAAAAGATGACATCCTGGTACTTTCACCTGATCTTGAGTACATGAAAAGGATCGTGAAGCTGTTCTGTCTGCCCTTAAAAAAGTGGATCTGTACATAAATCCCTAAAAATGTGAGACTTAAAAAGATGAACCCTTTCTGGGTAACCTGGTTCTTAAAGACAGGTATGAAATACATCAAATTAAACTTGAAGCAGTTCCTTCATGGCCCACCCTCATATTTAAAAATAATCTCGTAGCTTCTTGAGCACTATCATCAGTCTTGATATGATTCCCAGAGCTATCTCAGTTGGCAGCACCCCTCCACCCCTGACGGATAAAAAATTACCATCTAATAGATGGAAGCCAGTCAACAAGTGTTTGATGTAACTAAGGAGGTGCTTATTTCTGCCAGCATTCTAAAGCATTCTGAAACATTTGAGCCCTTTATTTTGGCATGTGATGCATCTGTGGCAGTCATGGGAACTTTAATACTCCAAGACCATGATGGTGTAGAGCACCTTGTCACTTACTTCACTCACAAGTTCTCATATGAACAATCATAGACAATATTTTACAATTACCTTGCTGCAGTGGCATGGGCGCTCAAAAATTGACACTAACTTTTCCAGGGAGTGCAACACAAATGTGTCATTAAAATGTATCATATATTATGACGTACTTTAGGAAGCCGCAGAAATTGACCTATCATTAGCTCAGCTTATCACAAACTTTGATGTTCAACTTTATATATGAGTTTGTTAAAGGAGCCCTGAATTCCCTTCATGATATTTTATGTTGCAACTCCTCATTAAGCCCACTAGTGAGGAGTCCAAAGAGCTGATAATAGGAATCCTACCCTCTCAAATTATAGCTATTTCCCCATTTGTAATTTCAAATGCAGACTGGGATTCTGATCTAAATTTGGTTTCCCGCGTGTTGGCTTACTAAACAGCTCATTTAGAAGGATAAAATTATTTGATCAACTGTTAACCTCGCCTTATAAAAATTATTATATCATGAATAATGTATAATTCTGGGTAGAAACAGAGTTTGGGTATCTCACATGATTTGCAACAAGTCATTAGAGAACACCATGAACCAACAGCGGTTTTTCATCTAGGAATAAAAATGTGTCAATCTTGTAAAAAAGATCATTTAGCTGGTGCCATGTTCACATGACTTGATTGAAAGAGTCAATGGCCAGGATAAGGCTAGGCACCAATAGTCTAAGAATGTTAAGCTTCAGGACCTTCTGGACTTGAGGTACACTGGACCAACGCTGGGTACAGGTTAAGTACAGGTTGGTATATAGGAAGTGCAACATGCCCAGCCACATATAATGGCCGTGGATTTAAAGAATGATCTACCTTATAAAATACAATGGTTCAATTCAACAAATTGGTGAACGGGGGTTTGAAACCCATTCAAATTTATGAAATTTCTAACTTGGGTCAGGCACCAATTTCAATCAATCACTAAGGTTCAGTTGATTTCAAAGTATGTTACACAGTTGGATGAAAGCGTTCATTTGTTGGTGCACCAAAGCTTAGTACCACTTTCTCCAATTGATAATTCCCCCAAATTAGCTTAAATATGTTTTCTCAAGACCAACCTTTCTTGTTGGTCATTTCCCTATAATAGAATTCCGTTTGTTTGAAGTTTTTTTAAAAGTTTATGTGGACTTGTGAAAACCTTAGCGTGGACCCCTTCAAGGAGGTCTTGAGACATGTTAGCCAATTCATTTGCTTTAATATTACAACAGCATCAGGTACACCACTGGTTAGCTCAGTTTCCCTCCATACTGAGTCACCCAAGCACTCTAGTACTATTCAAAGTTTGGATATGAACTCCCCTTTGGGACGCAGCCAGGTTTTTCTGATTATACAATTTATGCTAATGTTCACCATGTTAACCACCCTTGCCCTATGCCACTTTAGCCCAAGCACCCTCTGCGGTGCTATTCTTCTTGCAATACTGATAACGGGTTCCCTTAAATTGGTTCTGTGTACCATGCACCACCACGCTGGGTGCTGGAGAGTTATAGATACCCTCCTGACATTAGACAGTCAACCACTTACCTTTACATGCTTGAACTTTTCCATGTGGGACTTTCAAAAATGCAAACTGTGTGCGCTAGCTGTTGGTCAAAGCCATGGTAGGTCTCACCATTGTTTTCACATTTTGCCAATGGTTGGAGCATCTTGGCGTTATTCTTGCTACCTCCAACTGGAAATTACCCACCCTTCTTGCTTGTACATGGTGGTATGGTCTTTCCGCGATCTGAGAGTCATGATTCCCCAACTTTCCACCAAAACTAAAAAATTGACATAAATAAACTATTTTTTCTTTGGCACTATGTTTGGATGGTACAAGCAGGATTATTGACAAAGGGCCTGGTGGTAATGGCTTTGGGTAACAGTGCACAACCAGCCACTGAAATGGAAACAGTGTCATTTTTAGCCCAAAACGCACTTTATAACATTGTTTTCCATATATACCACTGAGCCATATATCTTCCATTATGAATCAGATATAGACCCCATTTCAGGGTATCAAATCACTTCAGATAACCCACGATTGACCACAACTATGATCCGCAGAACACAGAAGGTGAAAAAGGAGTTGCTTCTCAAATAAAAAAATGTTTATGCAGCTGCTGAAGATATGAGAGTATGTGACTTTAGTAAGAAGAGTGGCCAACTATCCCTCTCCATTCTATAAGCAGAAACGTACTCTGGAGGTATGTTAGCGCCTGAAGAAGATTTTTGTGGTGAGGTGTTAGCGTTATCTGCTATAAATAAAGATCATCTGGGATATTTTTATTAACTGCTACCCTTTCATCCACTTCAGGTAAAATCAGCGCTACTTTTTGTAGATACTGGAGCCTCTGAGAATTTTAATAAGAGCAGGACTTAGCTGACTACCTTGATCCTAGTTACTTCCCAGGTGATATGGTTAGAGGAGAGGATTTTTAAGTTATTCCCACCTGAAGGTTCTAAAATTAGTGGATTATCAATTGGGTAAGTATCTTTTGACAGACCGTTTCCAGAAATCAAAAACCTCTTGTACCCCAATATTTTAGGAGTAGAGTGGTGGTGAAAGTTTGACATCAGAACCAACTTGGAAGATGATATCCTGTTATTAACATTAAAGAATGATTGTAGATTAATTATTTTGTTGTCTGAGGCTAATTTTCAGGGTGATATGCCCCACTGGCCCGATATCCACACTCTCAGTCTTGTTCCGTTGTTGAAGCCCTCACTGGAGGTACCTTTACCTCTCTATTTGGAGGGTCTGGAATCTTCGTTTGATGCGGCTTCAGCCAATGAATTACCTGCTCTTTTTTGAGTTTGATTGTGAGTTCAAGCATACTGTTGATCTGGTGCATATATCTTCCAACTTTACCCTTTGACCATATAGAAGGAAGCATCATTAGATGTGTGGGTTAAGGAGCAGTTATCCAAAGATGAGATTTTTCAGCATACCTCTCCAATATGCTCCCCACTTTTCTTCATGGAGATAGTCGATGGTACTATACACCCATGCATAGATTATGGGAACCTAAGCATTGTCACAGTATCAGATTTACATCGCGCTCTTTAAATTCACAGATTGCATGCTATGTGGAGAAGGCGAAAGTCTTCTCCAAACTTGATTGCTTAATCGCGTTCAATCAGATCTGGATTAAGAAGGGCCAGGAGTGGTTAACTGCATTCCGTACCAGAAAAGGGATTTTCTACTTTTGGGTCATGCCCTTTGGGCTTAAGAACCCCTGATATCTTTCAACGCCTTATTGGTGCAGCTTTGGGGTCCTGCTGAGGGTATGCGCGGTTGCCTAAATGGATATTATCTGGTATTTTCCCCGGATCATGAGTACCATGAAGTACATCTTTGGCAAGTAGTGGTGAGGTTAAAGGCAGCCAACCTCACGCTGAAGATCAGAAAATGTAGATTCTTTAAAACCCAGGTCACCTTTATGAGCAAAATCATGTTTGACCAAAGACATATGATAACTCCAGACAAGAAGAAGGTGATCTGTGAGTGGCCCACCCCAACTTCAGTTAAGGAGCTGAGGAGTTTTTGTAAGGACTTGTTTGTTCCTTAAGAAGTTCACACTGAATTTTTCTGAAGTGACAGCGCCCTCATATAAGACAAGTGGGGCTAAAGTGCTCCAGTGGTCCCCGTTTTGGACGATGCTTTCCAAGAAGTAAAGTGCACCCTGTTGTCCACTTCTAATCTCGCCATGTAGATTCTAAAATGGAGTTCATTGTGTCTACTAATGCCTCCAACTTCGCCCTAGCAGCTGCATTATTACAATTAGGTGAAGGTGAAATAGAGCATCCAGTGGGATATTTTTTCAGAAAGATGTCTCTGCCTGAGTTAAACTACGCCATTTACAACAAAGGGTTATTAGAAGTGATGGAGGCGCTTACCTATTGGCTTCATCACTTACATGGCTCATCCCAACCGCTCTGGTACATACAGGTCACCGTGCCTTACTGTATTACCGCGCACCTCATGTCTTAACCCAAAGAAAACCCATTGGCATGAGCCCCGGCCCAATTTGCGTTTTCTTATGAGTTTACTAAGGGAAAGGAGAATGGTTTGGCGGATGCCTTGAGCTGCAACCCTGCATTAGCTCCCAATCCCAAGGAGGTAGAGATGCATAATACCCAGTTGATGATTTTACTGGGTAATATTGTGTCTCAACCTCACTCTCCCTCAGCCCACAGGCCAGCACTCGCTCCTCTGGAAAATACAGAAGAATACAGTATGTCATAAAGGTAGTACTTTCTCAGACTTTGTCAATTAAATATACTATGGTACTTTCTAAGAGCGCATTGAATCAGGTGGACATCACCAGAGAATACCACGTAAAAGATGAGATGGTGTGGTTTCAGGGCCTATGGGTTCCCGCTGAACCCCTCGCCTAGAAATCATCTGGGACCATCATGATGGAATAAACATTGTCATCCTGTGAAGGTGAAGGCTCAGGAGCTAATTCACTGCACTTACAATTGGAAGGGATTAGCCGCTCAGGTAGGCATGAATTGTAAGGGGTACCAGATCCGCAATCAAATGAAATTAAATTGACAACCGCTAGTGGGATCGTTGGTACCTGTTCAGAAGGCTGAAGGGCCATTGACTTCCTTATCAGTAGGATCTATAGTAAAATTTCTTGTATCTGATGGCTACAATGCCATCATGGTAGTGGTGGACCAGTTTACAAAGTTCGCCCACTTTATTACTTGAAGAATCACACTAATTGTTGAATGGTTGAATGGATTTAAATTGTTGGTAATTATAAATCAAAAATATCCTAAGTATATCTGAACTTGGGATTTGTGGCCTAGCGATTCCAATTAATAATATTTGACTATGATGACACAGGCATGTGGGCTTTGTTGGTTTAGTCAGACCTATAATAATAGCTGACTAAATAACCTGGGCACGTGGGCTTTGTTGGTCTATGTCAAAATTAATTTTAATGTCGATTGAGTTTTCAATTGAGTTAATTACTAATTAGTGGTATGAATCGCCTTGGTATGTGCTGCTGATTGCTTGAGATGAGTATTGGTTCAGCTATTTGCAGACGTAAGAAATTCTGTCTTGAGTATATTTCCAAGTTTGAGACCAACTCTGAGATGTTTGGGATGTCTCTAGTTGAATGGATTGTAGACCCTCAAATGAACTCATTACTTTCTCTGGCCGAGTGCCATTGGAATTGAGGTGTCATGGGTAAGATGTGGTGAACATTGAACCCTATAAATTATCCCAAGTTAATACTAATAAAAAAGGCAAATATTCCTACAGTTCTATAATTTAATTTATAAGCTTTATATTAATACTTTACGTTGTATTAAGTTGAGCATCTATTTGGGATCAGGAAGATCAGGGCAGCGTGCCATCGTCTAAGCAATGACAGAATAATACAACTTCAAGTAGAATTACTAAGGAGTTATATTTTAATTATAGTCACCATCTGGTCTGTTGTATTCAAACAATAGACATTCAAAACTCCATCTTACCACATAAGAAGAACCAGTCATCCTCAATAGACCAAAAATTCAACACTAACCACGGCTGAGATGACTAGGCTCTTTGTCATCCATGTGTTTGGTCTTCAAGGGGTCCCCCATAAAATTATTAGTGATTGTGGACCCCAGAATACCTCTGTATTTTATGAAGAGTTGTGCAAGACTCTTCAGATTTATCCCTGCCATTCAACTGCCTATCATCCATAATTAGATGGGAAGACTAAACGTGTGAACCAGTGCCTAAAACACTCTTGCGGTGTTACACCACCGCATATCATTCAGATTGGGTTTTTCATCTTACCTGGCCCAATTAAGTTATAACAACGCCCAGCATGCATCAATCGGTTGTTCCCCCTTCTTCGCCAACTATGGCTTCAATCTCGCCTTTAACATGGAGCCCAGCTGTGGATCCAAGGTAGAAGAAGTGGTGGACTTTACAAAAATGATCAAGAAAGTACACCAGGGGGTGAGCACAAACTTAGATGCAGCTATGCAGGCTCACAAGGAGAACGCTGATGGTAAGAAATGAGTTATATTAGCATACAAGGAAGGAGATCTCATGATGCTGGATGCTAAAACATCCCAATCAAGCAACCATGAAAAAAAAGGACCAAAAAGGATTGGCCTGTACCGCTTCATCAGAAAGGTGGGCCATGCCTCATAACAGTTTGATCCCTCCTCATTTAGAATCTTTTCTGTATTCCATAAAAACAAGCTTATTTTGTTTGAAAACCCGCCAGAGGCTCCTGAGGCTTATCTCGAGGTGGGGCGCTGGAGTGGGAAGTGGAGGAGATAGTAGCCTCAGTTATTAAATTTTTGGAATCGTTAAGATACGCTGTAAGGGTTTTTCAGTGTTCAGTTCACTGAGCAATAAGACCAACAATATGATGATCGTTGTCCTTGAAACAAAAGAATAAACTATTTAATAAATATAGATCACTTGCTCACCATCCTCTTTTATTTGATATAATAAATAAAGCGGTTCCTCTCTGTTCCTCTCCCTCTAAACTATAACAACCTATCATTCTCAATTATCTCATCTCACCTATATAGTAGCAATTTTGGATGATACTGCTTCCTTAGCTTAGTAATTCAATTCGCCATATCTCATTGGTTCTGGCAACTCTTCATTCATTAATTTCATGATCGCCTAATTTGAGGCGATTTTCCAACAACCCAATATCACCTCATCTTGAGGCACTCGAATAATTATAACTCATATCAACCTTGGCAGATTCTATCTATTCTGCCATAACAACTTAGGGCTTGTCGTCCAGTCAATCAGAAACATGACATTACCCCCTTTGAATGGATGATCAGGCTCCTATTGCTCTTACACCTGGAGGAACTTGGCTTTCACTCTATTGATGATCTGACCACTTGTGGGGTCCTTGATAGTATATGCATCCATACCTTTCAACTCAATAACTTTGAATGGCCCAATCTAAATAATGGCCAAATTGTGCTTCCACCCAAAGCCTTATTGATCATGGAATAGAACCATGTCCCCATCTTTAAACTGGGCTAACCCACTACGCCATACGTGATTGGCAGCTTGAGTCTTGATCTTCTTGGCTAAACTGAATGAGTATGCTTTGGTTTGCAATTTGATATATGTGTCATCTAGGGTCATCAATTAGCGTTGGGGATCCATTACGTCAATATCATCTACACAGGAGTATAGCAGCTCTGGAAGGGCATGGTGTCATCCATATAGTAATTGGAAGGGACTTGTCATGGAAGCGGCAGAAGAAGTTTAGACCAGCCTGCCAGTCAGGATGCGTAAGCATCCAAAAATCAAGCCAGAATGCTAGAGGCATTGCCGACTGAATGACTTGATATGGAGCTGGGCATTGGGAAACAATGAATTGTTAATGCAACACAACAGTGAGTATGATCCCAACGATGAACCACAATGAGCCCACTCCCAACCCAGGGGGTCTTGCTGCAGGGGGTGGGATCATAGAAATGGTTTTGATGAGTTCTTAGGCATATGAGGTCATTTCAACTGGGGAGGCAAGGAGACGAATTCTCTCTTGCAATTGGTGGACATAAGGCCACAAGATTCCCATGTACGAAATGCCAAAAGTTTGTGATAATAAGGTTTTAGAGCTAAAATATTGGACTCTCTGAATCCAATTGACGATGGAGGGGGTCATAGTGACCAAAAGTACTGGTAGAGCCCATCTGGTATACAGACTGACAGGCCACCAGGGAAACGCCATTG